>BQNB010002109.1:1376-80309 GCA_026074375.1 Tanacetum coccineum
GATACGGCGTATTAGGGTTTCTTGGAGTAGGGACCACATTTGATATCTTCTAAAATATTTTATTCCCATATAGCTTGAATACGCCGTATTGCATTTCCTGGATACGGCGTATTGGTCTTGTGTCCTTCGTGGTCTTTAGAGAGTGCAGGCACAGATACGCCGTATCTTCCTTGATGGATACGACGTATTGGTTGTCAGAATAGTAATCTTCAAAATATATTCGTTTAAGCTCCGGAATGCGCACCTTTTGTTAATATTCACCAAGTACTCCATAATTACTGCAATTCTCAAATACAAACGATTAAGTAACAATTATTTGCAATAATGATACAAAATGGGTTAATTACATGGGATAAATGATGTTATAAAATAGATGTTATTTGATGTCATCACATACTGAGGAGGTTCCCCAAGGCAAAAAGCCTGGAGCTAAAAGTGGACTCAGACAAAAATAATCTTCAAAACACACATCTGAGTCCAAGATTGAGGCATCCAAATCCAAAACTGGCCAATAAAAAAAAGAATCTCGATCCAGTTCGGCCAAGGACAAAAGCCCAAGCCATCCTTCACATCCCACACTAGTGGTTGGTGAAATGCATAAAGAGGCACAACAAGCAACTGGTGGCCCAAAATCTTTAGGGGCCACCAGTGAAGATGGAGCCCACCCTCAGCTCAGTAGTGGTATGTATGCATTTAATTCTTATTGAACCTATTTTATTCACCTTCTTTCATTTGCACTCTGAGTCTGCATCAGGACATGATGCTTCAGCAGATTCCACAACTGAAGCTAATCCTGGATTATCTGCTCCTATTGATTCCATACCCTTACAACAAGGTATGGATGAGGGACAAAAAACTATTAAATTGATCACATATTTGCAGGGACTAATCCAAGTGTTCTTGTAGATCAAATCAAACCTGCTGGAGATGGTTAAAAACTACCTAAACTGATTTAGGTAGAAATGAGGAGTCCAGAGCTGATAAAATTTCAAAGAAAATAAAGCTAGAGGATTTATCAGATCTCTTGAAAGACACAAGATCTGCCTTCTTCACTCCCGACTCCCCACAAGATGACCAATCATTATTTCAGATAAGAGTGAAAAGGAAGAAGAAGTTGCCAAAGATAAAAACACTCATGCTTCTTCTCACGATGCACCTAAAGATACTTCAATCCCTCATCCTCCATCTCTAAAATTAGCTTAAATTCAAGAGTTAATGGCTCAGGTTTAATTACTTCAGTCCCAGAAGGATGAGTAGGAACAACAAAAGGCAAAAGCTGAAGCTAAAGTTGCCTCACTGAAGGCTAGGCCCTCATATCCAGACATCAACCAGCTTACTAATCTTCTGGTAACTTCTTTAAAACCTGAATTCTCAAAGCTTTTAGCCTCACATGACTTTTCTAGCTGCTTACCCAACGCACTGAAAGAGCTATCATCCAAATTCACTGAATTATCTAGAGAAATTAAAGAGCTAAAGAAGCATGTTCAAGACATGGAAATCGAGCTACCTGTGGACTTAAAAGAAATTCCAACGAAACTAGAGACTTTCACTTCCACTATCTCCAGTCTTTCATCCCAGGTTGCTGAACTGAAGAATATTCAATGGGAACTTTCAGCGGAGTTTCAAGATTTACCATGTCTTCAGTTAAGGAAAAGCTCAAGACTTTGGACTCCCTTCTAAGTCTATTAAACAAGGTTACTGATACATTGAACAGGTTTGCCACTATGGTGGAAAATGCATCAAGGGCTACAACCAAGGACGTTCCTTTAGCAGGCTAAGCAACTGCTTCACCTACTGAGGGGGAGAAGAACACCACCAAGGATGCTGAAACAAACATGCAAAATGAATTAGTTGATCTTTTAGGCATTGATGTGGTGGAACAATACCATAATAAGAAGTTACTCTTTAATAAATATCATGACAAGATGCTAAAAAGAAGAAAAAGCTCAAAGATCATAAACTGTGATGTTATCACACAAAAGGGCCCTATCTTACTGAACGTATTTAGGGAAGATGGGACAATTGAAGTCATTACAAATTTCAAAGTTAGTAACTTACATCTGGCTGAATAGAGAGATGTTGTACAAGCTTGTCCTGATAGAAAAGAAAAAGGATGGAAAACCATCTATGGATTGATAAAGACAAGAATGGAATACCTTGATCAAACTGAAAAAGAACTAAATATTGACTTCAACAAACCTCTCAAAGAACAAGATCCTCTGAATGAGCTAAATGAGTTAGCAAACAAGAAAAGAAAAAGAACCAGTGACTTTGTGGTGGAAAATGCATCAGGAGCTACGACCAAGGATGTTCCTTCAGCAGGCCAAGCAACTGCTTCACCTGCTGAGGGGGAGAAGAACACCAAGGATGCTAAAACAAACTGGCAAAATGAACTAGTTGATCTTTTGGGCATTGATGTGGTGGAACAATATCACAAGAAGAAGTTACTCTTTGATAAATATTGTGACAAGATGCTGAAAAGAAGAAAAAGCTCAAAGATCATAAACTGTGATGTTATCAACAACACAAAAAGGCCCTATCTCACTGAAAGTATATAGGAAAGATGAGACTATTAAAGTCATTGCAAATCTTAAAGTCAGTGACCTACATCTGGCTGAATGGAGAGAGGTAGTACAAGCTTGTCCTGATAGAAAAGAAAAAGGATGGAAAACCATCTGAGTTAATAAAAGAAAGAATGGAATATCTTGATCAAACTAAAAAAGAACTAAAAATTGACTTCAACAAACCCCTCAAAGAATGAGATCCTATGAATGAGCTAAATGATTTAGCAAACAAGAAAAGAAAAAGAACCAGTGACTTAAAAGACCATTCCATGTCAACAAAGAAATACAAGTCATCAAGTTCAACATGAGAAGAGGTTCATTGGGCAGCTGAGATAATAGAATGGAAATCGTTTGTAATAACTTTATCTTTTGTAAATGTAATGTAATGAAAGTTAGAATGAATGGTTATCAGTTTATGTTGTTCAATTTATACCAGTTGTGTAAGAAGAAGTTGTTTTGCTCACTTACAACTGTTTTTAACTTAGGCTATTTGTATATTCAAATAGGGGGAGATTGTTGGGTTAAGTTCCTGAGCCCTTCAGTCTTTCAGCAGATTTAAACATAAAATCCCCTAAGTATTACTCAAGCTGAAGTCTTTCATCTTGAGTCGTTAAAGGTTCTTTAGCGTCAGCTCTTTAGGTCCTTAGAAGATTAAGAAGTATCTTCACTTCAGTTTATGTAGCGGTACAGAAACTGAAGAAGGCTTTTGGTAAGAGCTTCAGTTCAGCTTGGTTGACAATTCCAAGCTGAACATTGTCTATCTCCTTAATAGAAGTTGAAACGTGTTGTTTCACTTCTAGAAGGTTTACAAGGCGGGAAAAAGATTGCTTTATGTCAAAAGGAATAAAGTAATCTCCTTAGGAAAGCAACTTCTAAAGTTGGTATAGAAGTACAACAAATTTCTTCAAAGAACAGTACCTAGTACTAGAAAGCAAACGTGCGATAAATGGTAGTTCAACCACCCATTTAATGCTTGCCACGTAGTCTAGGTTAAACTTATAAACCCTAATCCCGTTGCCTATAAAAGGAAAGGGATTCCCAAAGTAAATGTTATCTCTTCCAATTAATGTGAAACACATTTAAGAGTTCATTTATCTCTTAAACAAACTGAATAGAAACTGCTGAAGCTGAAGCTTCAGTTCTAGTCGAATAGTTTGTTTTCTTATTTATCATAACTTTGGTTAGAGAATAAGTTCGAAGGAAATAACGCCCTAATTTCCATTCAACCACCTTGCTATTCCGCAAGCAAGGTGTGTCATATATTCTTTATTTGATTCTAATAAGAACCTATACGTTGAAAAGTACTTCTGTGTGTTTTAAACTTGTTCTTTATATTCTTCATATATATTTGTTTAAAACTCACTTCATTGCCATGGAATATGATTAGTTTAATTTGGTAAACCTTATATCATATTCCAAGGGACCAACACCGCCTAAACTGACAACTTGGGTTCCTAAGTCTAAGAGGAATACTTAGGGACGTATGGTGAAATGATTTGAATTCTTTAATGCTTCCACCCCATTATTCCATATTCCACCATCTAATCAATTTAAGGCACCCAAATGGCTTCTTGCATACAAAATTCCATCTTCTTATGTGCTTACCAACTCCAAAAATGCACTAAAAATCCAAAAGAACAAATCAAATAAGTGACCGCATCATCTTCCATTCAAGTTAAATTAAAGGGGCTAGTAAAGCGAGAATTTGAGAAAGATGTATCTGAGGGAAGTTTGCTTAGAACTCATAGACGCTTATAAAAATAGGCGAAAAGAGATTCGTGAGCTTGAGAAGAGAATGGGTGACCCTTTTGCCGAGGGAGCAGTTAGGATGGTGAATAAGGTTTAAGACCGTGACTGGGAGAGGATTATGCGTCTCCAAATCATGGTGAAACAATCCGATCTAAGTATAAAAGAGAAGAACTTTTTTGTAGGCAATATGAAGTTAGGTATAGTCATAGATTAGGTAGTTGTGTAGTTCCACAGTTTTTTGTTTAAACTTGTTTAGTCCCAACTTAATGAAAAACAATTTTTATGGATAAACTTGGTGTTCCCTTGTTTTTGGTTTGTTTAAAATGATGGTATACCCAAGTTAATTTGTTTCAGTTCTTGTCTATTTTGATACTTCTGCTTGAGGTTTTAGTTCTTGTTTGTTTCAGTTAATTTAGTATTCCATTTAGTTAGCCAACACCAATTCCCATCCTGTATCAAGTTAACCACATTGATTTGTTACTCAACCTTGCATCATATAGGTCTGTTGTAAGTCACTCAGAGTGTAACACCCAAAAACTAGGTTTTAAGTGTTTTATTACAAGAATGCCATTAGATAGTTTGACTATGAATTTTAGTAGTTTGAATACGTTACATGATTGGTTAGTCAAACCCGATAGTCAAACTATAAGTATAAATATTATGTAAGTTATTTTAGAAAATATCATGTGTCACAACTAGGAAGAATAAGGACTTGAGGGACTACTATTGCCAAATGACTAAACTAGTTACCTAACTTAAAACTAGTTAATTCTATCATATTTTTGACAATTCTTGGTCTGTGTTAGTGTGGGTTGGTTTGGAAGAGAAATAAAGAGGGAAAAGCTATGATGGTCTTGATGATCAATATTGATGGTAATTGGTGTTCCAAATCAAGAGATACACTCATATCAATCATCCTTTTAAGTAAGTAAGCTCCAATTTTGAGTTAATTGGTGAATTAATAAATTAGGGTTCATATACCCTAATTAGAGAAATTGGGTAAAAGATGTGTTTAAGCTAATTAAAGAGGTTATAGTAATTATGGGATAAGTTTTATTGAATTAAGTTGGTAATTTGATGGGACTAATTATTATATGATTATATGATAATTAGAGGTGTTAAGAGGTGAGCTATGGTTGTTTTAACCATTGTTATAGTAGTTGGATTATGTGTATAAAGTGTTTATGTTTATATAAATTTGACTTAGATTGCAAGTGAGGATGAGGATGATGAAGATGATGTTACTTTAAAGATAACTTAGCTTTGGAGCTAAGGTAAGTAACTTGGTTACTATATGCTTAACATGAAAGTTATTATGTTATGTGATCATGAATGAAAGTGTTAAGATAGGTTATAGTTGCTTAGAAAGTGTGGCGGATCAAGAGACTCGATAGTTGAATGTTATAGAACTAGTTATGGATTATGGAAGGATTAAGGATTTAAGGTATGTGCTAATGTTTCTATGTGTTATAAGTGTGTTATAGATATGTGGTTATATATATGTGTTTGTATAGCGTTGGTATGCGAGAATGAATGGTTTAATGTTGGACTTGTTGTTAAGCGTTCATATTGCTAATATGATGATTGACGTGTTAATCATGTATTAACCAATTACTTACTAAGCGAAAGCTTACCGTTATAGTTGTTGATGTTTTTTGTAAATAACGCGGAGCATATAAGTCTTGGATAAAGACCTGTGTATGCGAAATAGAAGAGATGAAGTGTTTGGCTAATGAGTAGTAAGGTAGTCGTAGAATACCAAGCTCAAAGCAAAGTTAAACCCCCAAAGTGTTATAAACGGTTTGTTAATAAATGTTGTCAAATGTCAAAGTATCATGTAAACGTGAAGTCGAAATATGTTAAAGTCATTTGTTATAGTTTGGTGTTATAGTGTATGCAAACGGGTCAAAACGGGTGTTTGGCAAGCCCCGTGATGTATGCCTTCGTGGGTCATTTAGACCGCAAATGTTTATGAAAATGAAGTATTATAATGTTTAAATGAGTTCTAAAAAGTTTCGTGTAATGTCGAGTTCGGGAAGTTAGTTTTCTAAAAAAAGTACAAAAAAATTAGTTTTGGGTGGTCAGAAGATTCCAGCCGTCCGACTTGGAATCCAGCCGCCCGGCTGGATTGATTCTGGCAGGATTTTTTGATTTTTAAAAATTTGTATAAAATTAAAAGTAAAGAGTTAGAAGTTGTGCCTTATACCGTTGGAAAGGTATTTGAGTCTACTTTATGTTAAAATACCTTCAAGGACTGTGTTATAACAAAATTTGGTCAGTTTATTAAAGAGTGACATAAGGTCATTCCTGATCATGCGTTTTGAGAAAAGTTTTTAATTTTTGGTCAAATTTAGAGTCGGGAAAGGGGCGTTTTAACTTGGTATCAGAGCTTCGGTCTAAGTGAAGTAGGTTTCCATGATAGGTTGCCTAAACTTAGACCACTTGTAGATGATTTGTCATAAGTGTAGGCAGTGCAGAAGCGTATGCCTTAGTTATAAGATAGATTAAGTGATTGCGGCTAGAGGATGATGATGCTTAGTCATGAAATGAAATGATAATGGGATATGATCATGATTAAGAATGTGTAACAGTTGTCAAATAAGTGTTAGTATGATGATATGGGTTTGCGTGATATGAAGTCTATGGTAGATTAAAATATGTATAAGTTCTATGGAAGGTAGATGCTATGTTTTGAAATGCATAGAGTAGTGTTTAATTGATGTGGTTTGATGATTGAGATTATATGAGCCATAAACGAAATAAGTAAAGCACATTTTATAGTGTTATGACACTTGTGGTTAGTGTCAAATGTAAGTTATATGTTTGTGTGAATGAAGATGTGTAAGTAATTTGAATTGATGTCTAAGCAAAATGAGTATGATTTATGTGGGGACTAATGACCAATATATGGTCAAATAGTGTTTCATGCCTAATAATTGTTGAAAGTGTGTAGTAATAGAGATCGGATGAAATGGGCTTAAGTACCTAATGCATGAATATAGAATATGCGATGAGGCTTAAGTATATGACAATAAGAAGGTGAAATCACGTTACATAGAAAACATGATAAGAAAAATGTGATAGCGAAGTGTAAAAGTGATTAGTAGAGGTGATGCATTAAAGCGATTGCTCTAGAAATATTAAATGATATAAAATGCACTAGATGAGTTGTAAAACATGAATAGAATCATGTTAACATATTGACATATGTTTGAAAAGTAAAATGAGGTTATTGAGAATGCTATAGAATAAACCTATGCAAGGTTTGTATGCGGAAAAGTCGGGTAGACCGAATATGTTATGGTATAAGTAAACAATATGGTCAACTAGGGGTTGACGAGTAATAGTAAAGTGCAATATGAGAAAAGAAACATAGCAAATGTGTGAACTATAAAATTGACAAGTATCATATAGGTCTTATCTAATATAAAGAAGGGTGATAGACTAAAAGTGCATATGGGGATATTGCTTAAGGCAATGAGAAGTGGAAATGGTAAAATGTACTTAATGATAAAAGTACTTTAATAATAAAATGTGTAAAATGTGTTAAGGTGTTAATAGCTTGGATCCATTATGTTGTTATAGATGACTCGGGGAAGTGTTATAGTAATCATTATAGTAAATCCTCTAGAGGGATGTGTTATAGTAATCCTACATGATGTGTTAGCCCTGAGTAAAAAAGTGAATGTTATAGAAATCCTTCAGAAAGTGGAAAATGATTGAATAGTGACATAAGGTCATTCTCGGTCATGCATTTTGAGCAAAGTTTTTAAGTCTTGGTCAATTTAGAGTCGGGAAAGGGGCATTTCACAAAGGTCCTTCTACACTCCACTTATCATACCAAGCAGACACAATCTTTAATATTCAGTTTTTCAATCAAAGGGTTACAATATTTTGCAAAATACTGTTATGTTTTGGGACACTTACACCACTAAACAATATTGTACTGTTTTGCAAATTTTGCTTGAGACCAGAGAAACTACTAAACTCTTCTAATGTTTTCTAAATCACTCTAACTAAATTGTAATTCTCATAACAAAAAACTAAAAATCATCAGCAAAACATAGATGAGTGATTCTTAGTTCCTTGTTTCCACCCTAGAGTTTCAACCTGTAAGAACATACTATGTCTAGCCTTAGCTAAAATCCATACTTGAATCTTAATAAAAAAAACATTGCTTGAAAGCTTACAAACAACACAGACTACACTGGACATGCCTAGTGAGCCAAGATACAAACATGATCAAAATTCCAACAATATGAAACTAAATATAGAGTATATGCAACTACACCTAGGCATCAATGAAGAAATTTCACATTCTCGTTTGCCTAAAAAGGACCAATGGTGAGAATTTTAGGGACGTTAGGGACTATGAGCGCACGGCAATAGTAAATGTGTAAAAAAGTGAGAATTGGACACACTTTAGGGACCAATGGTGTACTTTAGTCTTGCAAATATATAACCTGAAAACAATGTCTAGGATCGGGTTACGATTATGTGCCACTTGAGTGGAGAAGACGGTGACATGGCAAGTGACTAGATGTTCAACCAAAAAAAGAAATTATACTTGATCTTAGGGGAAAATATAAACCGGTTCCTACCTGATTTTTTATGATCTTGATTAGGGCTTTAAAAAGTATGTCATGTTATGGTTTTGATTTGGTGTTCCCTATGTGGGTTTTAAATTAAGATTTGTTGTGTTCTTAGTTTCAATGATAGTTAATTATGATGAAGGATGGTGTTCTTTATTTGCAATTTTGGCCATGGAAGAAGTTCCCATGAATTAGAAAACATAGAGTAAAATACACCACTCATCTTTGAACTTGTTGCAAAACAACACGTTGAGTCTTTTTTAAAATAAATACACCAACCCTCTCTAAGGTCTCTATTTTGTAACCCCGAGAGTCCTTTTCACAAACGTCCATTGGTGATGTGGGTTAAATGATGTCACATGCTATTCACATAAGGAAATATTAGTCATTTTATATATCTTTATCTATAACATTTAATTTACTCTTTAATTTGCTTATCTTTCTAAATCATATACATAAAGAAAACCTAAAATCTGATTGATATCTTTTATTTAAAAAAAATGCTAAACACCTTCAAATCTAAAGCAAAATTAAAACAAAGATGTAAACTATCATCTATTTATCATTATTTATTGATGATATCACAAATCAAGACCTAGATAAGATTCTAAAGAGAAACTAGAGAGAGAAAGAGAGTGGATGACACTTGTAAAGAGAGAAAGTAAAATAACATAAAATGGGAGTTCTTACAAATGACCAACACCCTCTCCATGTTATGGAGAGGGCTTATATACTTCTACATATATACGAAAAGCCCATGGATAGTCATTGGGCTTGGCCCGATTAGCTTACATGTAACCAACGATTGACTACGAGCTACAATATACTATTTTGGTAGTGACTGAGTCTTTTCTCGATTCCTAACAACCTCCCCTTAAGGGAGGTCACTCCAAATTACAAAAAACTTAAGCCTAGCATTCTATGAATGTCTTCGGTCTTGCTCATAGTCTTGATTCTTTTATCTTTATTTTGTATCTATATGTAGTGAGCCTGATCTTGAGCTTGCTTCTACTTGCATAATAAAGTGTGATCTTGAACTTCTTTGAGATCATCAGCCAAACATAATCTCTTTGTGTCATCTTGTAATCTTTTGCCTCCTTGTGATCATGTGACCTTCGGACCGACATGCTCATACTTTTTTGTCTTGAAAGCTATTGAATTATCTCCCTTAGAATGCTTCATCTTGAACATATAATGACTTCAAGGAAGATCTTTTGAGTATCAGAGTAGCGGAAGACTTTGAGTAACATGTACTTGAGCTTTCATTATATCTATATATATGACGGTCTGTATGAGCATGTGGCTATGAATCTGATTTGTCTTGGACTAGCTGCTGCCACCATCAAGAATACCTGCAGGTTTAGGTTAGTGATATTTAAGAGATATGGACAAAAGTATCTTTGTCATTTCGTTGAATACGGTTGCAATAACTATGGTTCTTGTTTTATTAAAAATAAATACTGCCTGTGATCAGGTAGAAATTCAAACGAATCTCCTTGATTGGTTCAAAACTGCACTATTCGTTCTCATTACCAGATCTCTCAAAGCAGAACAACACAGTATTAGTAAACCAGCGATTTACTGTATCACCGATTGAATCTAAAAATTGATTTAAAATCAATCGATGTGTCCAATTGCTAAATTGGTTTTGCGATACATCGAGAGTTTATGCATTTCAAAATTCAGTCAACCGTCATTCAAGTCTGGACGAATCTGATAGTCCATTGTTCACAAGTTTGATCCATATAGGATCTCACAATCACCTACCTCAAGCTTGTTTTTGATGTTTGGCCTGGAAAATATCCATCGTCATTGTGAATATTAAGTAGCACTCTGTATGTTCTGGAAAATTCACGAAAATAATACGTATTGACGCTTAATATTTTTACTTGTTTTCATTATGTATCAAAAAACAAGTTGTAATTAAGGTAGAGTCTTAGTGAGATTTATGGATGACTCTATTATAGTACACTTTAGTTTAGTAATCAAAGGCGGAGCAGAACCGCCACCTTTTTAAATATTAACAAACTCAGAGTGAGAAGTCTGATAGAAATGCGTTGATCTCCATAAGACATAAAACAAGATTCTTTTTGAGAGGACGCTTGAGTGGAAGGGGAGGTGTTTGCAATTGCATCGCTAGGTCCATGATGTCTATCTTCAATACCAGACAACAACTTAGTGTTTCTGATAACATATGATTTCTTTTTCATTCTTCAACCCCTTCAATGCTTACCAAGACTTCATCACTAACACCTTGTTGGGTTTATTCTAGTGTTAACTCTGTCTTAGTCTGCATTATTCCCATTCTTACTTTCACTCCTTTTGTATCATACCTAAGGACTTCTATTCTATCTAATGGAATGTCTTTGGGTAAATCCCTCCGGTTCTAGCTGGATCATGGGAACGAATACCTATACTTAACCACCTTATAACTCTGATAAAACTAAGTACATGGTCGGTCTTTGAGTATTGTTCTCATTGCCTTAAAACCATTTTGGAAAAACTCAATCAAGGTACTTGTGATAAATATATCAAAACATTTGTACCTCGATAGTTTCTACTTTTCAAAAATGCTCCCCCTTAATACATGCATCGATAACCGAAATTGTTTAGCATGGTGAGAGAGGAGACTGAACTTGAGTCTTTATTGATCACATATTACAAGTTGCATATTTTAATCACATTTTCTCCCCTTATCGAAAATGTCAAATCTCTTGATATTTTAGATATCAATTGATTCAAATATGTTTAAAATCTATTTGGGGAGAAAAATGTTCCGATTATTAGCAAGTCTTATTAGGAATATTTTAATGCTCCCTCTCAATTTATGAGGGATTAATATATAGTGTTGAGTATATTAATTTGAAAGATTTTGAATTTACTAAATAATTCTTGAAAATTTGTACTCAAACACTGTATATATTGGCCTATTATACTAGTCTACACAACATATATTACATATTCACAAGATAGATAATGAGATTGGACCTGTTATGAAAGAAAACCGAGTATGACAAAGTCATACTGTCCTTTGCATCAGCCTGTAGTCCATCTCAAGTTCCCTTGCACCAACAAAGCATTCCAAGCTTCTCTTGAACTGTCTTTCCATCAAGAGGTCGAACACATTTGAACTTGAGCTTGTGTGGTTGGTGGTCTGGGTGTTGATGCTGTCTTTTTAGTAACCATTGAGATAACAATGTCAATGAGTGAAGTTCTTTAGACAGCTGGGTCCTCTTGATGAATGGGAACATCCACCATTGATTGAATCTCGAGTTTAGCAGATGATAGAGTTAAACTGGTTTATACATTTCCAGCTTGTTTCTTTGCAACTTCTGCATCAGCTTTGTTTTCCCCAGCTTTGTTTTCCTCATCATTGGAGACGTCTTAAACTTCATTATCAATCAAGAAAGTGAGCTGCTTGAGCTACCAAAACTATCCTTTGGCTCATCGGGAACCTCTGGAATAATACCAGATCCTTCATTTGAACCTTTGGAAAGTTGTTGAATTCTGTAGTCAAGCGCATTAAGTAGATTCAAAGCTTTCTTCCAAGAAATCCTTTATTAAGTAGATTCAAAGCTTTCTTCCAAGCGCATTAGAATAAGAATACCCGCACAAAGAAGTCTTGACGGATAAATCCCAAATTCTTGAAGTACCCAATTTATCCCTTTCAAGAAGTTGAAACCGTATCATCAAAGTCAATTAACTCCCGAATGTGCGCATTTTACTCTTCAGGATAGTGATGATATGAATTATAACACCAAAGTCAACTAAGTCTTGGATGCAGATAATTAAACCCTCTAAGTAGTCGAAATGATAACACCAAAGTCAATTAACTCTCATATGTAGACATTTCTTCCTGCATGATATTGACTATCTAAAAGAATCATCATACCTATGTGTACCTCTTTTATCAAATATTTCTACTTCTTTGAGAATAAGCTTAGTGATTGACCCAGCCCAATTCAATTCAAGCCCATTTAAAGCCCAAGTGAAGAAATAAAAACTGAGCTTATAATATCGAATGACGTCACCTTACTTCAGCCTCACATGAGGCAGAATTAATTCCATAGCCATCACATGTTCTTCCACTATGATTGTTTTGGCCTATGGAGCGCTATGATTGTTTTGGCCTATGGAGCTTAGACGTGTGGCATGGGAATGTTATTCTCAATTCAAAGTTTCTACAAATTGAATCAAACGGACGAGAATGGTGCTTATTATTTAAGCAAATGGAATGTACACGTGTCACTCTATCACTGGCTGGATCATCAAAAATCCGTTCGACAATCCTAGGCACGCACACAAAGGCTATTGATTGGTTAATCATGCTTGTAATCATTGGGACTCAATTTACAAATTCACCTCTCACACCCCTATAAATGTAACTCGCTCCCCTCATTTATTGGGGTAATGCAGGATTTTTAGATTTTCTATACTCTTTTACTTTTTAGCTATTAGGAATTAGTTTTACAGCTTAATTCAAAATCCTGGCTTATTGTAACTAGCTGAATTCTTCAGCTTATTAAGATTGTTTATCAAGTATGGTTTGAGCTTAATGAAAATCATGTTTTTCTTATTACTTTGGCTTATTCGTTTGTTATTGTGAGCTTATCAAATAAGCTAATTTAGTGAGCTTAATTTCTCAACTTATTCGTTCTAAAATTCCTTAAAAGGTTTTAGATAGACTCCTATAAGCTCTCTAAAGCTTATTCGATCTTATCTTATAAGTTTTCAAGGACTTTAGTTGTAATAAGCTTGAATAAGCTTGGATCTAGCTTATTTTCGTGCTTATATTGTTTTAGAGTTTTTAGAAGCTCATCTTATCAGAATTAATAAGCTTCTATAAAGCTTATTTAATTTCATTTGAGCTTATATTGTTTAGATCAATTATTTGTTAGCTTATTTGCTTATTCGAGTTGAGATTCAAGAAGTTTATGTGTTCTATTGCTTTTAGATTTCTACTTTTGATTTTGTTTGCTTATTAATGTGGATGAATGCTTATTTCTGAAAGCGTGTTGGCTTATTGCTAGGTTTTGAATTAGAATATCAATTTGCAAGGATTCGTGAGCTTATTTCTTATGTTACAGCTTATTCTCTTTTAAGTTTTACTCGTGAATTTGTTTCTGGCTAAGTTTTATTATCGTAGCTTATTAGTTTGGTAAAAGCTTATTTGATAAAAATTTTGTCGCTTGTTATATAGATAAGTCTTTGAAATCCTTGTTTGAGCTTAATTGATCTCGATCTTGTTGGTTATTCAATTAAGTTTTTCGTGTGGCTTATTCAGCTTAGTTAATTCAATTTGGATGTGCTTATTTAAGTTAAGTGATTGCAAAGCTAGAACTACAATTCTCCACTTTCACATATTACTTGCGTTTGGTTTGTGGAAGTTAAAATCGAGCTTAGTTGAGTTTGTAGATTTTAATGCTGTTGGGCCTCGTTTGATTAATTGAGCTTGATTTAGTTTGTAGAAATTGAATTTGGGCCTCGTTTGATACTGGGCTTACGTTTGGTTTGTATAAGAATATAACTTGGGCTTGCGTTTGGTTAGTTTAATACAGTTGGGCCTGCGAGTGTTTGAATGATTATGACTGTTAGCAGATTGTGTTTTGTGGTTTGATTTTTTTGGTACCGGTAAACTCATGAGGCGTGAAGCTTAAGAGTTTAATATGCTAGATATAATTTGACTATTTTCTTTACCTTATTAAATCGGGTGGTTATCGTTTATTTGCGACTCTTCAATTCGGTACATTTGTCCTATCCTTTTTCAATTTATTAGTATATCTTAGTATAAAATGTATTGCTTTACTTATTTGATCATTATGCATAGCGAGTAGTTTTGTTAATGCTTGTTAAGTGATTTTGTGATTTGGGAATTAAGTGTGAATTTGAAAAAGGTTTAGTTGATTAATAATCTTTGATTATTTAGATTTGTAGTTTGAATGTTTTAAAGGGCAAAATCCGGAAAAATAGTCAAGCTACACATCTAGTAATTAATATCTTTTTAAGAGATCTTTTGTGAAAATAAACCAACGTTGTGAGATAATTATCTTTTCTAAGTAAATTAATTCATTAATAAACCTTAATTCACACTTAATGAACTTTTCAAGTCACTTAGCACGCATATTCATCTTATAAATCTTTTAGATTATTTTAGCATAATTCTCGTAGTTTTATTGTTTATATATATCCAGTATAAGATATTAGTATAATTTTCTTAGTATTAAAAATAGTTTTAAAACCAAAAATCTTAAAAGATAATCAAGCATTTTTCTTCAAAACATTAACATGGATTTCAATTCATCTCTCGCCGTGGAAACGACACTCGGAAGATAGACTATTACTTTTCCTAAAGTAATTTTCTTATCTAACGGGATATACTTTATATTATTACGACACGCATTTGACGGATATCAGGAATCATGTCTTCAATACCTTATACTTCATACTTTGCGGCCTTTGTCTTGGTTATTGATGCCGTATACTTTCTGCCAGTGCTTCCTCCTCTCAGATATTCAAGATCATTGTTGAAGAAGAAATCTGCAAGGACAGTGAGACGACCTCAAGATTCGTGCAAAGGTTTAGGTTTGCTGAGGTCATAAGGACAACGATTTCCTTTAGGATTGTTCCGATCCAGTTGATCAGATAGATCACGATAACATTCTTCCATGTTGTATTCAAGTTCACATAACTTTTGCACGTTCCTTTGAGAAGATTATAAACCGGTCCTACTAGATCAGCTTTCGTCAGCTTACTCATCTTGAGATGATTCATAGCAAAGGCAGAGAAGTTGATAGGAGTGCTCATTAAATCATCAAAAGAACGAGGTTTTTTTTCCTGTATTAGCAACATCATTAAGCCAACTTTGTTCAGGTCCATCATCAACTGATTTGTGTTTGTTCCATTCAGGATCAGGAGTAGGAGGCCTTGCAGGTTTTCTAAACCAATCATTCTTTGTAACAACCTCAACATCAGGTTGTTCATCAGTGTTACCCGTGTCATCTCCTTGATTCAAAGGCATCTTAGTATCTATAGCCTCAAAGTACTCTTTCCAATGCAAGTCAAGACTATCAGTCGATTTTGGCTAGAATTGATGTACTTTTAGATAAACCAGTTGATTTTGGCTTTTTTGATGGTTCAGCATCCTTGCTTGTCTTCCTTTTTTTAAACCCTTTGTCTGATCCAGTAGGAGGGTCTTGATCTCTATCACCATGCTGTCTATTCTTCTGAGTGGGAGTTTCAAATGTCTTAGCTTTTTCCATGCCATCCTTATCCAGGATCATTGATTGCATAAGTGCATCATATAAAGCTTGGTGTGTTGGATGTTTCTCGTAAGACTTATTCTCCTTTATCATATGGAAGAGTATCTCCTTTTGGTCAAACATAGCTCTTGCAGCTTAAATCAAAGTATTAGCTGATGTTCTTTGGAATTGTGTTTTCTGGTCGCATGATCCAATTTGATCTTACGATTTTTTGAGACATCTTTCTGAGAAAATTCATGTCTAAGTTCTTCGGTATGCTTTTGGAGCACCTTTTGAAGTGTGTCCCCCAAACTTGTTCCAAGATACTCATTAACCGCTGCTGGTACTTGAGATCTGATTGATACATGAATAGTTGTAGAATGATCAACTTTCTTGAGTTCTTTGACTTCTTTTTCCAATTCAGATGCTCGAAGTTGGATAGTAGAAAGGGTTTCAGATATGGGAAGTATAGTAGTAGCGGATGGATCTTTCATTGTTGTTGTTGAGTGTAGGATTGGTGTTGATTGTGAATCGCTGAGGTAAAGGAATAAGAAATGGGGATGAGTGGAGAGGTAGTTGTTACAGGAGCTTCTGTAATGATTTCAGGGATTGGTGTAAGAACTGTGTGTTCAGGAATTACTGAAACAGGTACAGTGAGCAGAGATGAAGACTAGATATTTGGTACTTCATGTTGGATTTGAATGTCCAACATCAAGTTAATTTATGCATCTACATTATCTTTAAGAGTTCCAGTTAAAGAAATATGAGAAGAAAGGGCAACAAATTGATTACCAAACCCGGATGATACTAATAAGCTAGAGCTTGTTGGTGGTAATTCAGGCTTCCCTTTATGAGTGACAGATATAAGAGCGGCTGCCTGATTATCTTGAGTGCTTGCATACTTGGCTTGATCAACTATGGCCAATGCATTACCAACTTGATCCTCATAACCCTTTACCTCTTTTATCTTTTCAACTTCTGCTTTGTTTGGATCAGTTAATTCTTTATCACCTTCAACAGTTTTAGCAATCTCTGCATCATTAAGCTCTTCTTCCACATAATCATGCACATGTTCTTCTTCTTCATGTACATATTCATCATTTTCATGCACATATTCATCCTCATGAACATACTCATCTCTTTGAGTTTCATCATCAACATGCTCATCTTCTTCATCATCAGTTTCATCAAGATCAATGCTCATGTCATCATCATTCTTGCCACTCTTATGTTTCTTCTCTTTGAACGCATTTCCTTTCATCCCCCTTTCACTTGTGAGAATAACATCATATTCCTCAGAACCCCAATCTTCTTCAAAGTCTTGAATCATAGAAGTAGCCTTATACACATCGGGAACCTCTGGTATAATACCAGCTCCTTCATTTTTGTCAATGGATTTGGCTTGTGGTTCATCAGGAACCTCTGGTGTAATACCAGCTCCTTCACTTGAACCATCCGTCTGATGCAGGGATGTATATCACATAAGCTGGCCTTCATTGCTTTCTTTGTATCTGCTTCAAGCATTACAGTATCAGAAAGCATTTCCATTCCTTTTAGCTTTAGTGGCTATACTGGTTTTTTCTTCTTTGTCCCAGTAGGAGTATCTCTGATGGTAACTTAGGTATTGCCTTCTTCCTCTTTGTAGTTTTGTTAGCTAATTACATATCATTTTTGTTTGGTGTGTCCATCAGAGATTATGTTGTCATCAGCAGTAAAAGAACTTGCCGTCTTTGGTTCAGTGGCAGCTTGTTTCCACTTCCTAGCTTTCTTGGGAGTAACGGCTCCTGTTGAGTATGCTAGATAAGTCTAATAAGCCTTAGAGTTCTCAATCTCTTGATTTATCATCACTTCAGGAATTGACATTCCATACACTTGATTATCTTCACCTTTGGCAAAAAATTCAAAACTCCCAAAACACTGTCATTATTGATCGAATGCATGAACAATCTGTTTTTCATAGAAATGGATTTGTCTTTGGAGATGAAGTGTTGGATAATAGCCTTTGTGAATCTGGGATAGGGCATGCTCTCACGTCTTTTAGCACTAGTTTCTATGTTGTCAATTTGGTACATAAAATCTTCCAAAATTAACTTCACAAAATCAACATTCTTTTTGTAGAACAACCCCCACAAGATTTGTGCTCTTGAGAGTCTGAGCTTATCGAGACCTGTGGTTTTCCCAGAGAGGCATCTATTGATGATAGCAGCAAAGGTTCTCCATGGTTGATACATATGATCTGTGACTAGATCAGGAATAGATTCTAGAGCACCTTTGTAACCAAGTGATTTGATGAATGTGACCATTTCATCATGAGAAGGTGGTTCAAAGAACTCGTGATGAGGAAGTCTTGGACAAATCTGGAGAACTTCATGAAAGACTTCTACACCAATTCTGTACTTCTTTTTGTCGAGCTTGAACTGGTAAGATGAGGTATCCTTGATCTTTGAGATGGTGAACCAGAACTGATGCATCTATATCTTCGGGACATCAGCTGTAATTAAGAAAGCATTATAGCAAGGATAGAGTGTGAGAGTATCAAGAAAAACTTGATAAGTGGCTTCTTTCTGAGTTTTTGTGGGATCAATTCTCATGTTGCGCTTGTCAATCTTGACTTGATCCTCAAGTGCAACCAAGGCGTTGTCAAGAGCAACTTGTTGAGCAATTACTGGATTTATGATTTTGCTAAGAATTGTCAAATACAGTTTATACACAAACATATATATATATAATATATATAGTAGTTTAATATATAATAGATTTATATAGTAAATATATATATATATATATATATAATTCATCGTAAACACACATCACATGAACCAGATTTTCTCAATCGTTAATATTTATATATATATATAAATATAATATATATATATATATATATATATAAATATAATACCGAGAGAATTTGGTTCAGTGATGTGATAAGTTTACGATGCAAGTTGTGGATTTATGAATCAGTGAATAATCCACAGTATATCAGGCAGACCATTTGTAAAAGTCATCTAAGGATCAATGAACAATGGGTCAAAAGTCCACTTGAAAGTCAACAAACTTAAGTCTTGGTCAAAAACAAAGTCAAACAGACAATTCAGGTAAAAGTCAGGGTATAACAAGCAAATTTCAATTCTAGGTCATACTAAGTCAAACCTAAAACTATATATGTTTCCCCTGAAATGCTGACATATGTATATTTTGCCTGATTTATTGACATGTGTATGTTTCGCCTAATTTTATGACTTGTGTATGTTTCGCCTGACTTTTGACTGGTGTATATTTTGCCTCACTTTTAAACACAACGAATGTTTGCCTAGTAAAAAAGGAACATGTATGTTTTCGCTTAAGCACAGAACGTGTATGTTTTTCGCTAAACAAAAGACTATATATTATTACTCCTTAGCACAAAACTATAGTATTTTTCGCCTAGTTTGACTTATGTTTCGTTCCATACGTATGTTTCGCCCAAGAAATCACAAAAACATCAAACCAAACATTATTGTTAAACTACACATGATTCTTATCATCCACAAACAACTTATGAGTCCTTTGGTCATGATTTTAACGACAAGAACACCATTTTTGATATTTTCGAGCCTAGGTATCAACTTTAAGCCATGAAAATCAAATTTTGGATGTTCTACCTAGTTATTGCACATACTAATACTTACAAGGATACACTATAACTCTTTTAAACACAAACCCATGAACATTTACACACCCTACTCGATTTTGCATAATTTTTTGCCAAAGAATCATCAATAATTCTTTCGTGTGTTATCCACAAGAAAAACTATTTTGGTCGAGTGTTTTATACCCCCCCAAACAAACAAAACCCTCATGGTTAATTAGATTTTACCTCACTTTTGTTTTGAAGAATCCTAAACCAATTTTTAGGTTTTTTTGAGTAAATTAGTGAGAAGTAAAGCTAATTCCTTTTGAATTTTTGGGTAATATGCGTGTATAAATCTATTGGGGTGAAGTTTTGTCAAAAAACATTAGGTTTTTGGGAAGACAAGCCCCTATGGTTTATAAATCCTTGCGTTTTCCATTTAAACTTTTAATAAGGCATAAACTAGTTTGGTATATTGACATCTTAAGTGCCTCTAGTTGTACTAAGCAAGTCTAAGCATCTTATTTTACAATTACCATATTTTGCATTCTAAACCCTAAAGGTTGAAACAAATAACATCTAAAGCCTAAATGAGTTAAAATTAATTAACTCCCTTTTAAATCATGATCTGTTATTATCAAACCTTTTCCGTTTACTCTTTGATTATTCTGAAAGATCATTTTGAAAGAATTATTAGCACATTTCTCCCCCTCAAATAATGTCCTATTTTCTATTTAAAGAACTGTAGACATTGTTTGAGTGATAGAAAGTTCTTTTAAAATCTTTTTTTAATGAGAAACTGAGATGACTAATTTGTTTTTGAAAGACCACACCAACTAAAATAAGATTTCTCTTATTTTGAATAATAATTGCACTGACACGTACACCTATTTCAGAAAGCTCAGGTTGTGTAGCAAAGTATACACAAGCCTTTACATGATCATTAAGTAGATCATGCCCGAGAAACTTAATTCTCGTTGTGAGGTCAAGTTTTCTTTTTGATGAAATACTTTCCTTTAAGATGAAGAACGGGTTGCAGTCTGAAATAACTGCAAGCCAATTGACATGTTTTGAAAACATTTAGAACTTCTGCTCGAACTTTATTTACAGCTTCATATCATTATTGAATGACATTTCTAAAGCCATAAATATTATCGATTTTTAGAAGACACGTCATGAAAAACATATTTTTGTATTTTTTTGATTTTATATATTTCTATTTGGTTTTATGGTTTTATAATTTTCTATTTTCTTTTGGTAAAATTTTATATAAAAAAATGAAAAATCTTTTTGTGATTTTATGTTTTCTTATTTACATATAATACAAGGATATCCGATGAGTTACCACCATTACTCTTCCTCTTCTTCATCCAGACTTTGCAGAGTTTCGGGAGACATGCTTTGGATTCCAAGCTTGTTGATTAAGAAGTGAAATCTTTCTCGAGGCAAGGCTTTTTCTAAGATGTCTGCTAGCTGATACTCTATTCTGACGAAGTATAGTTCCACAACTCCATTTTCTACTTGCTCCTTAATAAAGTGGTATCTGACATCTATGTGCTTTGATCAAGAATGTTGAACGTTGTTGCAGCAGAAGGAAATTGCACTTTTGTTATCACAGTACAAGGGAATCTTATTGAATTTAAAGCCATAATATGTCAGTTGTGATCTCATCCATAGGATTTGAGCACAACATCCGGATAAGGAAATATATTCAGCCTCTGTACTGGAGATAGCAGTGCTCTTTTTCTTTTTCGAGGACCAGCTGGCAAGTTTATCACCCAAAAATTGTGCAATCTGCATCTGCATATGCTGTTAGAGTAATAGCGGTATCTTTTGAGTACCAAAGACCCATATTTATGGTTCCTTTTAGTTATCGAAAGATCCGTTTATCTGCATGTAAGTACTTTTTGGTAGGCTTTGCCTAATACCGGGCATACATGCACACTGAAAATACGAGGTCAGGTCTACTAGATGTAAGATACATAAGAGATCTGATCATACCATGGTAATGTGTGGGATCAACGGGTTTCCCTTGTAGATCTTCATCTAGTTTTCTTTTGTCTACCATAGGGGTGTCAATAGGATCACTGGATAGCATACCATATTAATTGATTATTTCTAGAGCATATTTAGATTGGTTTATGAAGATGCCTCTAGGACTTTGAGAAATTTGAAGTCCTAGAAAGAATGAATTTTTTCCCATCATCGACATCCTGAACGTAGAAGTCATTATGTTAGCAAATTCATCACACATAGCAGGGTTAGTATAGGCAAATATTTTATCATCGACATAAATTTGTACCAATAAGATGTTGTTGCCTATTTTTCTGGTGAAGAGTGTTGGATCGACTGCATGTCATACCACGCGCGCGAGGCCTGCTTAAGACCATAAAGTGCCTTTTTGAGCATGTACACGTGATTTAGCTTGTCTTGATCTACGAATCCTTCCGGTTGACTGACATATACCACTTCGCGAAGCTCGCCATTTAAGAAAGCCATTTTGACATCCATCTGGTAAACTATCATGTTCTTGTTGGCGGCATTAGCAATGAAGATACGAATGGCCTCTATTCTAGCAACTGGTGCAAACGATTCCTCGAAATCAATCCCCTCCTATTGATGGTATCCTTTAGCAACTAAATGAGCCTTGTTTTTTAGTACACCCCCAGATCCATCTTTCTTGATGGTATCCTTTAGTAACATCACGCGATCTGGACATGGTACTAATTCCCATACTCTTAGTCGTTTGAATTCGTGAATTTCTTCCTACATTGCTTCAATCCAGGAGGATTCGAGCATTGCTTCTTTAAAATTATTCGGTTCAACAAAAGTGAGGAAGGCATCTAAATAACACCATATGGCGTCAGTCTTAAGTTGCTTTCTTGTTAGGTATCTGAAAGTATCGGTCACTTCCATAAATATCGTTAGATAACTCATTAAGTAATATTTGGAAACTAAATAGGCTAGATAAGTAAAAGCCCATGGAAAGCCTATAGACCTAAGCCATAACCGACCATATTTAGGTATAAATACCCTCTCCACACATGGAGAGGGTGTTAGCTGTTTCAATTTCTCACTTAAGCTAATATTATTCTCTTTCACATTCTCTCACTAGAAACTTCCTTCTAACCTTTCTCTCTCTAGTTCTTTGTGTGTTTGTTGAAGGATTACTTATATTCTACAATCGGTATCAAAAGCCATGGGGTGATAATCTTGTTCTTGTGTGCGTTTTGTTCTTAGTTTCTACTCGTCATTTTTTATATTTTTTGTTCGAATTCTTGTTACAAAAAAAATCTTTATACTTTGGTATAAGGACTCTAGTATCTTAGTTATACAAGGTGTACAAGCAAAGATCCAAGAAAAATATCATTTTGTGCAAAAAAAAATTTGGTTCGAAAGTTTTTAAGGTACAAATCTTGATTTCAAATTTTTTTGTGTCAAAAACAATAAAGTTTGCATTTTTAGGTTCTTATAGGCTTAGAAATACTAGTTGTACAAGAAAATCTAAGAAAAAATGTTAAAAAGTAAATCCTTTAAGGTTTTGAATTTTGGTCTAGGCGATTTATACATTCTGGGTAATCAGGCGATTTATACGTGGTTTTGATTCAGGCGATTTATACGCAGTATTTAGCTTAGGCGATTTATACGTGGCATTAACCTTGGGCGATTTATACATCATACCTTGGGTGATTTATACGTGGTTCTTCTAAGCGATTTATATGTACTTTAGCTTAAGCGATTTATACGTAATTTGGTCTCAGCCGATTTATACGTCTTTTAAGCTTAACTGATTTATACGCCTTTTAAGCTCGACCGATTTATACGTATTTTGAGCCAGACCGATTTATACGATGTTTAACCCTGGGCGATTTATACGTAGTTTAAGCCAACCGATTTATACGTATTTCTCTTAACCGATTTATACGTTTCTGGTTTTAACCAATTTATACGTATTTACCTTAACCGAGTTATACGTTGATTAAGCCTAAAACATTTATACGGTTTTTTCTTTGGTGTGTAAAATCCCGTGAAATATTTACTTATTTTCCTGGTTTCATCAAGAATTGTAAAATACCGTGTAAACTCAAGACCTAAGGACTTCAGTTTAACACAATTACTTCTTATCACTGTTCGATCAATAAGTAATTTTTTTACAAACCTAAGTAACAATGACTACTCTTGCTGAATTCATGATACTTTCTGGTGGTGACAATCGTCCACCAATGTTGGACAAAGACTTGTATGACTCATGGCAAAGTAGAATGGAACTGTACATTGAAAACAGAGAGCATGATAGAATGATACTCGAATTAGTAAATAATGGTCCGCTTATTTGGCCTACGATTGAAGAAAATGGTGTGACCAGGACAAAGAAATATGAGGGATTGTCTGCAACTGAGAAAATTCAAGCTGATTTTGATGTCAAGGCAACCAACATCATTCTTCAAGGAATTCCATATAAGGTCTATGCACTCATTAATCATCACATAATTGCCAAGGATCTATGGGAAAGAATCTAATTACTAATGCAAGGTACTTCATTGACAAAGCAGGAAAGAGAGTGTAAACTGTATGATGAGTTTGATAAGTTTGCGTACATAAAGGGGGAATCACTACATCAGTATTACTTAAGATTTGCTCAGCTGATCAACAATATGAACATCTATAAAATGCCATTGCAACAATTTCAAGTTAATAATAAGTTCTTGAACAGTCTTCCACCTAAATGGAGTAAGTTTGTCACGGATGTCAAAACAGAAAGGGATTTGCACACAACTAACTTCGATCAGCTTCATGCATATCTTCAACAACACGAAATTCATGCTAATGAAGTACGCATTATGCGTGAACGCAATCAAGATCTACTTGCGCTAGTTTCCAATCACCACCAGACTCCGTCTCATTTCAACACTTATCAATCTTTATACAACAATCCATAATTCCAACAACAGTTTTCACCATCACAATCTCCTTAATATGGATCAATTCATCCCACACAACATTACTCAACTACTTATCCATACACACCTCTTGCAATTACTTATCCGTCAGCATCGTATCCGAATGCTTACTCATCCATAGTTCATCAAGATGCTTGTCCACAACCACAATCCATTACTCAAATTGAATATACTATCTCCCCAGTTAATCGATAAACACATCTTGCTGAATTTCCTCAGATAGACTCTGGTCTAGCAGTTCTTGTGTTTAAGCAAGGAGATGACCCTATTGATGCAATTAACAAAATGATGTCATTTCTGTCTACTGTCGTCACATCTCGTTTCCCATCTACCAACAACCAGCTAAGAAATTCTTCCAACCCAAGACAACAAGCAACTATTAATGATGGAAGGGTGACTGTTCAACCGGTTCAGGGGAGACAAAGTTTATTTGCTGCTCTCAGGAGGGAATAATTCAGGTCAACAAAGGGTTGTGAAGTGTTTTAACTGCCAAAGTGAAGGTTACATGGCAAAATAGTGCCTAAAACCAAAGAGGAAAAGGGATGCTACATGGTTTAGGGATAAAGTTCTTTTGGTTGAAGCACAAGGATTTGGTAAAGTTCTGAATGAGGAGGAATTGGCATTTTTGGTAAACCATGGAGTTGCAGAGGGTCCAGTTACACAGACGGTCATTACACACAATACAACTTATCAAGCAGATGATTTGGATGCATATGATTCTGATTGTGATGACATCTATACAGCCAAAGCAGTTCTTATGGCCAATTTGTCTAGTTACGGACCAGATGTTCTCTCCGAGGGTACCACACTCTGAAAACACCCATAATGATATGCTAAATCAAAGTGTGCAAGAGATGCCGTATTCTGAACAAACTCATCTTGTGAATTATCCAAAGAATGAGATAACCAGTGATAGCAATATCATTCCTTACTCTCAGTATCTGCTTGAAACACAAAATGCAGCTGTTCAGGATACAAATTCTTCAACACAACAATATGCCATGATATTATCCATGTTTAAACAACTGTCAAATCAAGTAACTAACTGTAACAAGGTCAATAAGGACAATCTAATTGCCAATGAATCCTTATCTGCTAAGCTTGAAAGATACAAAGAATAGGTGAAATTGCTAGAAGAAAGACAAAATATGGATTTAAGTACAATAGAAAAGCTTATAATAGATGATATAATTCAGGATAAAAATGCAGAGTTTGCCGATTTTGAAAAAGAAATTAACTCTCTTAAACAAACTCTTTCTAAACAATTAAAGGAAAAGGAATCGTTAACAACAACATTTAACGTTCTCAAAAACGAATCCAAAGAAAAGGAAGCTAAGAATATTGATAAAGAAATTGCTTTAGTAAAGAAAGTTAACATTAAACCAATTAATTATGCTGAGTTAAATCGATTATCTGAATATTTTGGTAAACATTTTGTTCCACAACAAGAACTGTTTGATGAACAAGCTTTCTGGTTACAGACTTCATACCCTAATACTGACCAATCTGCTTCATCACTTGTTAAAATAGAGGCTCCTCGGGAACTTTCTAAGGTAATCCTGGTTAATACAAGCCTTAAAAAGCTTAAATACCATCTTAGCCAATTTGACACTGTGGTGAAAAAGCAGATTACACTCGATGCTTTAACAGAAGGGGAATGGGGGTTTAAATACACTAAAGCCGTTTTTCTAAAAGAAATAATTCCATTTTTAAAGACCTTAAAAGACATATTTAATGTTTTTGATAAAGATCAAGAACTGTCTGATGAACAAGCTTTTCGGTTATAAACTTCACACCTTAATACTGACCAATTTGCTTCTTCTCTTGTCAAAATTGAGACTCCTTATGAACTTCCTAAGGTAACCTGGTTTAATTACAAGCCTTAAAAAAGTTAAATACCATTCTTGACCAATTTAACACATGTGGTGATAAAAAGCTGATCATGCCCGGATTGCTTTAACATAAGGGGAATGGGGTTGACCTCCCTAAAGCTTGTTTTTCTAAAAGAAATTATTCCAATTATAAAGACCTTAAAAGAATATTCAATGTTTTTTGATAACTGATCTTTTAATGAGTAACGAAGTACAAACAGTTTTTAATTAGATGGAAGCTGCTGTTCAACAGTATCATATAGACAAACAGTTGCTTTATAAATTTCATAAGGACATAAATTTTTAATTGAAAATGATCGATCTTGGATCATATCCATTTCTCAAGTCATTGTGAATATGTTAAGAAATTTTTTGTGGATGAATTACTTCTGTGAAAGTGAAATCTTCTGTGGCTTATGATTTATTTGTGAATTATGTGGTAATGTGCAACAAGTATTCTGGAAACTTGAAGCGGAGCTTATCAAACAACATGACACTTGGTTAAAAAAGTGAGTATAATAGACTTCAAAAAGATTTTTGAACTTGAACAACACTGCATTTCTCTTGAAATTGCAATGCAACTCAATAAAGAAAATTTTCAAGAAATAAACATATTTTTTTTTTTGTTTTGAAAAAAACCAACTGAACCTTCATTTTGGGGAATCACATGTATTGAACTAACAAATTTAAAAGTTTAGCCTTCAAGTAAAAGACACGCATGCTGGCAATCCTATCCTCGACCGAGCTAGAGATCTCGCATTGAAATTGTGGCATCACGTCCGCGTAGGGCTTATTTGGGCTTATGAAAATAAGCTTATAAAAGCGGTTTCTCCAAACAATGCACAACAGATTACAATGGTGGGAAATGAGCTTATTTCAAGTAAGGGCTATTAAAGTACATTCAAAACTGAGCGCAGCACTCGATTGGGGTTGAAAGTGGGGGTTTTACAAAGAAATGACTGTGGGGTACTTGACTTTCACTTGGTGTGAGCTAAAAAGACAGAACAAGTGGCTTTTGAAAAGAGTAGTAAACACTAAATAAGCACACAAAACAAGGTTTGTGCTTAAGCTGCTTAAGAGCTTAAGTGGCTTAGCTTAGTTTGCTTTATAACTTTAACAGAACGTATAGGATTCATAATAATGATTTTTTTAACCAAAAAGCTTGTGACTAACTAAATTCGTTAAATTGGCTACACACTCAGCCAACGAATGGTGAGTGCATTTGACCCATTACCAATTTTCAAATTTACCCCATTTTAACTTATAGTGCCAAACACTCTTTAATTTTATATTAAAAAACTTGTTAACTGTTTTTTAGATGCAATTTCATAGCTGAGAAAAGTAGTGTTAAGTGGCTTTTAAAACTTAAGCAAAACCCTTCATATAAATTAGACAGAATTAAAGAACATGGAGAGGGTTATAACATTTTCAACAATGCAATTTCAACAGAACACTCTTAACTTTTATTAAACTGAAGTATTTACTAACATCAAATCAGGATAACTCTAAATGAGTACAACATTTTTTAAAGAAACTTAATTAAATTTTAAAAACTACAAAAAGTATAAACAGTCGGTGCAAAATGTAATTATATGACTTCGGGTTGTTTCTTTTTTCTTTTATAGAAGTTTCCAAGTCTGTCGGGCTCTTGGTTTGTGTTTGTGTGTTATGAGGAGGGATGTCCAAGCACACTCTTTGACCTGGATCCTTTTGGTGCTACTTAAAACACCATCTCAGCATTGAAGGGTCTCGGGTTTGAGTGGATTGCCAAAGTGTGGGCATGGATTATAAGGTTGGGTGAGCTGGGAAGTGTACTAGGGGTAGTGGTTTATGGCTAGAAACCATGGAGAGGAGTTCGTGTTTTGGCGAGGTAAGTGGTAAATAGTCCCAAGTGGTTGCAGGTTTAAAAGGAAAGTTTGGGGAAGGTGCAAAAGCACCCCCCATCTTTCATTCTCTTTTCATTTCATTTTTAACCTTTTTTCAGTTATAAAAGAGTTTCCAAATGGACTCAAATGGTCCCTCTGTTTTTATAACTAAAAGAAATAAAAAGATTTGGGCAAATTGACAAAAATTAGGTCCTGCGCTTTTTATACTTAAAAGAATAAAAGGGAGTTTGGAAACTTGCATCTACTCCTACGCCCTGTGTTTTATTTAAAAGGATGTTAAAGAAATTTCAAAACAATGGGCAGCTTTGGTCCCTGGATTCTTTTTGATCTCTTTTTCTTTATAAAAACAAGTTTTAAAAAATTAACATTTTGGTCCTTATGTTTTATAAAAGTATTGGGATTGGGTTTTGTGGATTTGGGCCCATTGGGTTTTTTATTGTGCCCATTAGGTACAGTGTTAGTTTATTGGGCTTTTTCAAGCCCAATAAGGTATGGAGTGGTGTTGGGCTTGCAATGGCTGAGATTTGGCTTGTAACTGGGCTAGGATTGGGCCTTCAAAGTCTTCACAGTCTTTGTCAAATGCACACAAATGGGCTGCTTGTAATTGATTAGGGCCCTTTTGGACTTCACAGTCTTCATAATTATACTATTGGGCTTCCCGGGCCCATCAGATGGGTTAGATTGACATCCAATAGTATTCTTCAGTTCGGCTATCGGTTTGACTGCCTGATTCTTCTGATATTGACTCTTGTACCCTTTGGCATTTTTGGACTTTGGCCTTGATTTTGCACAGTCTTTTTCCATTCCATGCTCAGTTTTGTCATTTTGGCTTGGTTTTCTGTCTTTTTGTTGATATCCACTTCCTGCACAATACAAATGCAAAACAAACATATATTTGGCAGTTTTTGTCTGTTTTTGGTCATTTAAGCTCGTTTTTAGAGGTAAAAGATATGTGTAATTAAGCACTATCATGTAACTTCGTATAATTGTGTCTATTCTCGACTAATTTCCATCAGCTAATTGACATCATAACATTTTCTAATGAAGTTGGGGCGCTGTTTATCAAGGAATAAATGCAGTGATATAAAACTTTTTTATCGGCTCCGTGTCGAAAATAGATAGCTGCATGTGGTTATTTAAGAGGAAACGTACCCGTGACGTGACCATTGGGTATCAGGGTTTCCGGTGCATTTCCCCTCTTTTTTGCATTCCCAACTGCATAAACCAGAGCTTTGTGCATTCCCATTTCTCCATTCTTTATTCTTTCAGCTTAGGACATCTCTCTTGAAATGTACTAGTGCTCCACACTCAAAACAAACCATTTCCCTTGGGGGACTGCCCATGCATTTCTGAGTATTAGCAACATTTGTGTTACCAGTATTCCTGCAATCGCGAGCAAAGTGCCCTATTTTGTTGCACTTGTGGCACCTTTGGGTGCACGGGCCATTGTGGTGGAGATGGCACTTGTTGCACTTGGGCAAAGATCCCCCATAAGGCTTCCTTTCGCCTGTCCCCATGTTGTAGACCTTGCGCTTTTTGCCTCTGGAGGTTGATGATTGGTGTACCATGGTTGTTTCCTGGATGACTATCAGCTTCCTGTGGTTGTCAGATTATGCCTTTCCGCGTAGGCTTGTGGAGTTTTATGATCCATCAAGTCCTTGGCCAACTCAACTAGTCTCATCCATAGTCTTGGGTCTGGCAGAGCAGCTTTGACGTTCCCATAAATGTTGTCAGGAAGTCCACTGATGTACTTGTCAACCTTCTCGGTTTCATTGGCAACAAACTTGGTACATATCAGGGTTAACTCTTGGAAACGTTCAGTGTATGCTGGAACATCGTTTCCCTTGACCTTTAGGTTCCACAGCTCAATTTCTAATTTCTTGATTTCACCCTGCGGACAATACTTGTCCGTCATCTTTTTCTTGAGTACTTCCCAAGTCATTGCATATGCCTCTGGACCTAAGGTTCTTATCTGACCATTCCACCAAGTCAAAGCAGCACCTAACAGAGTGCAGGTGGCAAACTTTACTTGATTCTCAACGGCACAACCACTGATATTGAAAACTGACTCCATCTTTTCAATCCACCGAGTTAAACCGACCACGCCTTCAGTCCCCTTGAAGTTCAAAGGTTGACACTTCATGAAGTCAGCGTAAAAACAAGGGCGCGCAGTTTGCACGTTCCTTCGGTTATCCCCGTGCGAACTGTGGCTTCCATCTCCATTGGTGGAGTTTCGCAAAAGAGCTTGGTCGATCATTGCTTGGATGGATTCTGGAGTCATGTTGTTTGGGTTGGTGTCGTTAACAGGGGTATTTGGTCCTCTTCTGGTTGTAGGTGCCATGATTTGTCTAGATCACAAAAGACAAAACATGAGGTTATATGACAGAATATAATAATATATAGATGAGATAATCAACACAAGAGAGGTATATAGTACAAAGTAACACATCCATTTCATTCATAACTTTGAAAATTTTACATGAAATAGTTGTCGGAGTACACATAATACAATACAAAAGATCTAAGGCTATGCTAGCGGGGAAAACCCCTAATACTTAACATGCCTGTACAATGACCTAGCAAGATACAATAACATAAATCACTAGATGTGACTGTCGGCATCCCCAGAAGCATCCTGGTGATCTGGAATCCTAGCCTCTGGTCCTGGCTGTCTAGCTCTCCTCTGCTGCTCTCGCAGTGCTAACAACTCAGCCTGCATGTCGCTCATCTCTCGCCTCATATCTCTGATGACTCGGAGAGTCTCTACCATCTGGTCCTGGCGCCTACGATCAGTCTCTCGAAGCGCTGCTAACTCAGCCTGCTGCATCTGAAAGCGAGTCTCGTGTACCTGATGCTGTGTCTGAATGAGAGTACTCTGCAGCTGTAGCTGTGTCTGGTGTGCCTGGAGATAGGTCTCATGTGCATACACATGATCACGATGGGTCTGAAGCTCCTGATGAGTCGCCTGACTCAATCCTATCGAGTGAGCCCAAGCCTCTCGGGAAGCATAGGCTTCCTCCTCCACCATCCATACTGTCTCCTGGAGAGTCATCCTATCCCCCATAAGTAAATCGACCCGCTGCGAGTCCATATCAGTTCGCTATGATATACGAGACCTACTATCCTGAGCATCCTCTAGTAGAGCATACAAGTCCCGTGTATCCTGCTCATGGAGCTCAGCAAGCTCTATGACCCTAGTGTTGACCTCTCCCAAGGTCATAGGCGCTATCTCTGGAACTGCTTCTGCCGGATCTACCCAAGTATCCCTAATCCCGTACCCAACATCTCTAATCCCCTGTCGCCTCTCTTCAGCATCTACCGTGCTAACAAATCCATAATCTATCCCTCGACCTCTGGTAGGTCTAGCAGTAGAACTCTCTCCGATCTCATATCTGGAGCCTATAGTGGACAAATACAACCTCTTGCGGGGAGGTTGCTCAGACTCGGGGATATCATCCCTACGGTCAACAGGTGGTGGTATGGATAGAGATGGTGGTAGTGGTGGTAGTGAAGGTGATGGTAATGCGGCAGTGACTGCATCAATGAGAGCCTGAGTGGATGCTATCCTGAGTGTCTGGATTTGGGTTGGACACCCAGATGATGGTGGTAAGGGTGGTGAATGTGCATGTGGGGCCGTGCACCTAGCAAGGCGCTCCCCTGCAGAGGGTGGTGATAGTGAGATAGGTGGTGATGGTGATGGAGTAGTCATGGTCAGAAGTCTCTCAACCTCTGCCTCTGGTGGAAGGGATATGGAAGTCTGGGGTCGGACGGTAATCCTAGCCCCAATAGTAATGTCAGTGGAGGGTGGTGGTATAACAGGCTCTGTTCCCTTAGGTGGGAAAACAGGCTCATCAACAGGTGCAACAATAGTAGAGTCGGCCGGAGCTATGTGCTCCTCCTCCTCCTCATCCTCCTCGTCCTCATCCTCATCATTGGCGTCATCCCTAGATGAATCGCCGTCATCATCATCTCCATCATCTCCCCCGTCCATAGGATAGTCAACCGGACCATCCTCTGTCTCATCATCCTCGTACTCCTCTGGATCCTCCTCGGGATCCGACTCAGTAACATATCCGGGTGACTCAGCAGTAGGTGAATCAATAGGAGGTAATGGCTGCTCCTCAGCCGGAAACTCATGGTCATCCTCCAATGGTATATACTCAGGGTATATAGGCTCTGGTACGTAGTCAGGATCATGTGCCTGTACGAACATAGGCTCACGCTCATCCTCGTCCTGAGGAACTGGCTGTGTCTGTAGATTCTCTAGGCCTGGTATGTAATCTGGTGATGGTGGGGCTACTGGCTGTAGCGGGAGTCCGTCGTATCCTAATACGATGACCCGTGGAATGCCTCCCTCCGGTACCTCCTCATCATCGACTCCCTAGAAGGCTCTGCCGGGCTCAGAGTCGGTGTAAACGGAAGTGTAGGTGACGGCAAATGTCGCAGAAGACATGATTACTGCAAAAAGCAAAATAACTTATATAAGTATTACTTATAGGAAGGATCGCGAGATGATCCCCCTGTAAGCTTTAAATAATAAAGATCTATAGTAATATACTAATATCATTTTATATACACTTATATAATTAGTAAAGCACTTAGTACCCTACTAATGCTAAAGCATGCATGTCATGTAAGGCATATATGCCCTAGATGTCTAAACAAGTATGCATGTACGTCCCCACGAAAATCAATTTGTGAAAACAGTTTTGAAAATGGTTATAGTCTAGACAAAACCTTTTGACATTTCTCTATAACCTTGGGCTCTGGTACCAATCTGGTAACATCCCTCAAATCTGAGACCAGCGGAATGTTTTGAATATCCAGGGCATAACCATTTATGGATTCAATAGCACAAATCTGAGAACGACTACAAAACGTGTCGAATGAAAAAGATACATTGGATTAACAAAATACTTGTTTGTTACATAAGCCCATGGCTTTAAATTTGTTCAACAATATAAATAAAGATTCCGGTTTATAACAATTTCCCAAAATGTAATAAGACCCTAAATCTTAAGTGTTGACTCTTTGATTATTGACTTCCAATGTATCATCGCACCTCGTGCCTTATTGACCTGGAAAACATGCTTAAAATGTCAACATAAAGTTGGTGAATTCATAGGTTTATGTAAATCGATAGTAGGACCGCAAGATTTTCAAGTGTATGATTTAGCAACACATGCAAACATCATAAAGAGTGGTCACGTTTTCCTAAGCTTATGACACTGAAGCTCGACATGTATGAATGCAATAAATTGCCAATGAATGCCCGTAAATGATGTTCTAACCCGAAACATCCCAATTCGACATGGTATACGTTCGTTCCCAGTGATAGCTAATCACCCGAACGGGGATTGTCAATCCCAAATAGATCTATCAATAACATTCGCGCTTACACAATGCAGTTCCCAACTACAACTATGCAACTAACAGTTCATGATAAAGGGCTCAATGGGTTATCGCTACTTAGGCAAACACGTGATCGTTGTATAAAATGTACACTTGCGTCCAATTTGTAAAACAAAGCATGTTCTCACCCCAAAGATTAAGCATTTAAATAACATTAAAACATGGGCTATAAACTCACCTTACAGGTAGTTTCTACTGAATAGATAAATGAAATAACCAAGTAAGCAAATGAATACACGACATACCTAAGTAAATACGGTCAAGTCTTAGTCTACACATTTAAACTAACGACTCATTGTATAAACTAATTTCATTTCAAGTTTATATATACTGTTATCACTTGTGTGGTGATGCACAAGATTATTGTATTTATAATTTCGATGGTTCTCGAGAAACGTGAAATCATTGTTAATAAATATACTTATTTATTTCGTCGTTAATTAAACCCGTTTAATGTCCGAATATCTTAAGGTTCGACCAATTCGTTAAGTGTTTCATAATTTCACTTTTGTTCACTAACATACCCTTAAGTTTCTAGTTATTACACTTTAGTCCCTAGGTTTATAAATATAAACATTTATACTTTAAACCCTTTAGTTTCGATAGTTACATAATTAGTCCCTTAAGTTTACCAAAGTGTAGTTTAGGTCCTTATAATTACACTTAAATCCCTAAGTTTCAGAATGTTTCAAAAACAGTCCCTGGAGTTATTGAAATTCGAAAAATGACAATTTAATCCCTTAGGTTTCAAATTGTACATTTTTAGTCCCTCGATTTGCAAAAATTGCATTTTAGCTCCAAATAAAACTCAACAAGTGGCATTTCTTTTTGTTAAGTTCAATTAAGTTATAAAAGCTGTTTCGGCTTTTAAATAAGCTTATCGAGCTTATTTTTGGCTTAACGGGCCTTATTGGGCCCGTTAAGGTCCGTTTAGCGTTTTAAAGGTCCGTTATAGTTTTAATAAGTCTAAAGGTTCTCAATAAGCTCAGTGGGGCCTGATAAGCTGTAAATAAGCTCGGGGAGCTTATTGTAGCTTAATTTTGGGCTTATTGGGCCCGAAAGCCCAATAGTTCGCTCGGCAAACACCCTTAAGGGTTTATAGGCTTCACTAGTTCATTTTCAATTTACATTAAGCCCACATAATCTGTTTTCTTTTTCAGCTCATTCAAAATAAGCTAATAAGCTAATAAGCACATCAGCTATGGGTCCGGCTTGGCCCCATTAAGCCCGAAAGGGTTTCGAGGGTTTCGGGTAATTCTTTCGGGACCGTTGCTTTCCTAGGCTTATTACAATCCTATAAGCTGTCTAAGCTCAACAAATAAGCCGCCAAAGCTTATTTGTGGAGCATAAGCCCTCGTTAGTCATGGAAATGGGCCGTTAAGCCCATTTAGGGTTCGGCTAGATTTTCTAAAGCATGTTAAGGTCCATGAGAGTCAATAAGCATGTAGGTCTCTTAATAAGCCCGAGTGAGCTTATTAATAAGCTGTGGGCCCGCCTAGATGACTTATTGGGCCCGTTTGGATATAAAACAGTACTAACTTCTTAAGCCTGGCAGTATTAACTTCTAATTTAGCTCGTATCATACAACCGATTAGTGAGTTACAAATTCGTTAGAGTTTGTTTGAGCTCGTGTTGGACACAAGAAAGTTCAGGAATGTCAAAAATAGTATTATTAATACACTAGCAGTATTAACAATATACTAGCAGTACTAACTCTGCTAGCAGTACTAACTTCTTAAGCCTGGCAGTATTAACTTATTTCGACATATCCCAAACAACCCTAGTTCGCATATACTATTGTGTACACATTCTTTATTGAGCAAAACGAGTTGTTAAGTATTATGATACGTGACATGAAAGTGTTTCCGTTTCCAAACAAGTTATCAAACCCCTCGGTTAAATATTTTACGTGTGCATGTCATAATTAAACATTCATGTTTATACACAAGATCTTTGTTACGTGCCTTATGGCTTTTGGTTCACCACACAAGTCTATATATGTTGTATATTGTAAGACGTGGACATGGGTTGTGTCATGCTAGGCACGACCCATGTTTAGCTTGTTAACACATAATAACCGTGCCTTATGACACATGACGCAAACATGGAACTTGAATATGAACGTAGGCTAAGACACTTACAAGGGTCCTAGCTTCTTGAACGTGTGTGTATGCGAGCAATGTGGCGACCCACGTGTGTAAAACACGATCGATAACCAAACCCTAAGCTTCAAAGCTTTGTAAATACCCAACCCTAGCTCGTGTAAACCTTTTTATAAACTTGCATGATGACTAGAAGGTCTTGTGGGCTCGAATGAGATTAAGAAGGGTGTTCGTTGGCGGTTTGAGACTCGAACATAAAGAGGGGAAGTGTTTAACCTTTTTGAAAGTGTATGAGTTTGTAAGAGTGTAAAAGGGTAAGAGTGAGTGTGTATTTATAGGCAAGTTTGCTAGTTTACTCTCCTAGTTACACAACAAAACCAAACATGCCCTAGGTAGTGGTATTTGGGTTTTCTAGTTAACTTACACATGATTTTCTTGCTAAACCATCTAGTACAAATCTTATGGATTTGTAGGCATACTTGCATGAAGTCGTGGTCTAGGAGGCCCAAGGGAAGAAATTTGGTTAATATCTAATGTATAATAGGTTAGTGGAGACAATTAGTACTAGTATTAATTAGTTAGATGAAGTACTAGTACTTTTAGGATCATTAGCAAGATCTTTGGTGACTTCTTATGTATGTATGTGCATGTATTCGACCCTAGTGGGTGTTTCACACAAAAATTGATTTAATTTTGTGCTTAAGGTTTAAAAGTGGGTATTGGGTTAAGTCTTGGTAAGTCTAGGTATTTCCGGGGTGTGTCCAAATGTATTTTATCGCGAAACGTAACCCTTTTACGTGACCAATAGAAATAAAATACGCAAAGTACATAATTATCTTCTTAATAATTATTTCTTACTTGGTTGATGTAAACCTTAATTTATTTGATGACCGTTTGCATTAATTGATTATTTCTAGTCTACGCGATTTAGCTTAAAAGTAAATATTAAAAGTAAACGCGTATCGGGCCAAAATAAATTGTGATCATTATTAGAGTAAACGCGTACAATGACACGAAAATGAGAAATGTTACAACCAACAATAACTTTCCCAGGAATTGAAGAGCATGATATGTTCTCCATCATCTATGAGCCTGTGCATGGAATTATTTACAAGAATAGTAAGAAAGAGAAACGGGTGATGAGACATACATAAATTCATAAGTTTTATGATGCATCGTTAAATAGAGTGTTAGAAGGTCTGAAGAGTTATAATAATGATGTCAAGTATGGATACACACAAAAAGATCTCACCAAAGACGATACAGAATACTTGAAGTTGTTTGAAGAAGAGATTGAAGAAAGATTAAAGCATCGAAGGCAGATGAGAAGATGAATAGAAGACCACTTGGATTAAGAAGAGAACTCCTTGAATAATCGACCCTTAGGGGGAGATTGTTAGGATCATTAAAAGTGTCGATTATGTGATTTTGTATTATTTAAGTCATTAGTGTTTCTTTTGATAATGTCAAAGTAGTTTGTAATAAGGTATATTATGCTAAAAGAATGAAATATCATAATTACCAAAGTCTAGGGACTAGATGTGACAAGTTAGGAAAATAAGGAAGGGAAGCCTCCTTCCCTCACCTATAAATACCCCTCTAATCTTCATTAGAGGGTGATGCATTTTGTAACAAACTCTTCCATTTTCCCTTCATTTTATATCATTTGAATTTCAAATATTTGTCCTTCTATACTATTCTCTCTATGCATTCATGTTTGATATGATTGATTCAAGATTCATGTGACCTATCAATAATGAATAAGTGTGATGTAAGGAGGCTCGCCTCTTCCTTTCTTGTGTTTCGTGTTTTGTATCCAGGATTGCCCCGGGTTATGAAGACTCTCGTGCTCGTGGTTTTGTTCATCGTCCACTCGATCTTCAATCCTTAGCATGCTTATGGGAATCCAATATCCTAGATCTTATTGATTTAACGTTTATCTATTAGCATAATTAATAAACGACTTTAGATTTGCTTAGAGACCCCTTAATATTTGGATTATGCCTTTAAATTAGTATGGGGGTGACAGTCTCACATTGAAGACAATGTGTAGCTCTAGTATGGGAGGGGGGATCTTTCGATTCGATCTTACTTGCATTTGCCATGTCTTCACGTAATCCCGTTTTTCCACTAAAAATAGCAAAATTATGCCAAAATTAATTTTTTTTTCAAAAATAGAGAATAAGTGTTTTGACATGTAGTTTTGTCTTTTTAAAGAATAAATTTTGACTTGATCGAGCATGTTGCGCTCAAGCTTGCCCTTTAACTTATATAAATTTAAGCTTTTGCTAGTCTTTTATACAAGAAGCTTTAAAACGCGAATTCTAGCTTTTGACAATGTTTATTTTTAAACTTTAATCATTTTAAGACTTGTGATATCATTCTTATTACGTGTTATCTTATGTTGATAGAATGACTCCCAAAAGGATGTCAAAAAACTAGTTGCTGATATTGTTTCCGCAGCTTTGGAAGCACAAGCCGCTAACATGGCAAATACTGATAATATCACCAGACCAAGAGAAGCTCTTGTGGCAAGAGAATGTAAGAGTTCATGAGCTGCCAACCTATCAAATTCAAAGGTACAGAAGGCGCTATTAGTCTCGTCCGTTGGTTTGAAAGAACTAAATCAGTGTTTTCCCTTAGCAACTATACCGAAGACTGCAAGGTGAAGTTTGCTACTAGTACTTTAACTGAAGAAGCTCTATCTTCGTGGAATTCTTTTGCCCAACCTATTGGGATAGAAGAAGCTTAAAAGATTACCTGCATTAAATTCAAAAAGCTTTTGATAAAGAAGTATTGTCCCCGAACTGAAGTCCAAAAGATGGAAGACGAATTTTACCATCTGACTGTGAAGGGGAATGATCTCAAGACATATGTGAGAAGATTCCAAGAATTGGCAACCTTGTGTCCCACTATGGTGCCAGATTCTGAGAAAATGATGGAAGTTTTCATCGGGGGATTACCTCGAAGGTATTGAAGGGAATGTTACCCAGACCTCAAGCCTCTAAACCTCAAACTCTAAGAAGCCATTAACATAGCTCAGATGCCTAATGGATCAGGTAACAATAAGCACACATCCGTTGCAAGAATCAAGTGATCACAAACGAAAGTTTGACGATAGAAGAACTTTCAACAACAACAACTACCGCAAAGATAATAACAACAACTACCGTAACACCAACACCAACAACTGCTACAATAATCACCAACCACAACAGAACAGAAGACAGGAAACCTTCAGGGCTTATGCTGCCACCAAACTGAAAATAATAGTATACTGAAACCGGGGGGGGGGTGGGCCTTTGTGTAAGAAATGCACTCTGCATCACACAGGACCTTGCACTGTTAAGTGTAATATTTGCAACAAGGTGGGCCATCTGACTAAGAACTACAGAAACAAAGGGCCAGCTACTAGAAGTAATCTGCTACCAGTGACAGTTACTTATCAAGTCTGTGGAGAGAAAGGGCATTATGCAAATCAGTACCGAAAGACCACCAACAACAATGCCCAGGGAAGAGCCTACATGCTAAGGGATAGGAATGCTCATCAAAACCCGAACGTAGTCACGGGTATGTTCCTTCTAAACCAACATCTAGCTAGAGTATTATTTGATTTTTGGAGCTGATAAAAGCTTCGTATCCATATCTCTTACCTTTAAGCTAAATATTTCACCCAATACAATAGAAAATCCCTTTTTACAAATTCAAAATGGCTGACAGAAACATAGTAAACACTAACCTGTATTTCAAATGTGCAATCCTAAGACCTTGTTAAACCAACCTTTCAAAAATTGATCTATCAATTAAACTCGGTAGTTTCGAACGTCGTCAATGTAATGGATTGTTATACCAAGTATCATGCTAGGATCATTTGTGACGAGAAATTCGTCCGCATTCCCATCGACGGTGAAAAATTAATCATTCGAGGTGACCGAAGTAAAACCCGAACTAAATCTCATACCTAGTATAAAAACCCGAAAGGTATATATCCAGGGGATGTCAAGTTTTCGTAGCCCAAATAATGGAAAAGAAGTCGGACGAGAAACGACTAGAAGACATACCGGTAGTCAGAGAATTCCCGGAAGTTTTTCCTGAAGATCTACCTGGCCTTCCTCCCATTCGTCAAGTAGAATTTCAAATCGATTTAATTCCAGGAGCGACACCTGTAGCCCGAGCACCTTATAGATTAGCTCCTTCAGAAATGCAGGAACTATCTAACCAACTTCAAGAGTTGGCAGACCGAGGTTTTATTCGACCAAGTACTTCACCTTGGGGAGCTCCTGTCTTATTTGTTAAAAAGAAAGACGGATCTTTCAGAATGTGTATCGATTACCGAGAGTTGAATAAACTTACCGTAAAAGATCGTTTTCCCATACCATGATCGATGACTTATATGACCAACTTTTAAGGTTCGAGTGTTTACTCAAAGATCGACTTGAGATCAGGTTATCATCAACTGAGAGTAAGGGATGAAGATATTCCCAAGACTGCTTTCAGAACAAGATACAGACACTATGAATTTCAAGTGATGCCATTTGGTTTAACTAACGCACCTGCTGTATTCATGGATCTCATGAATCGTGTGTGCAAACCATACTTGGATAAATTTGTAATAGTGTTCATCGATGATATTCTCATCTACTCTCATAACAAAGAAGAGCATGTAAATCATCTGAGAATAATCTTGAAATTACTCAAAAAGGAGAAATTATATGCCAAGTTCTCCAAGTGTGATTTCTGGATTCGTATCGTGCAATTTCTTGGACACTTAATTGATAGTCAAGGACTTCATGTTGACCCCGCCAAGATTGAAGCAGTTAAGAATTGGGCATCTCCTACTACACCCACAGAAATACGTCAATTCTTAGGACTTGTCGGCTACTATCGGAGATTTATCAAAGATTTCCGAAGATTGCAAAGTCTTTGACTGAATTAACCCAGAAAAACAAGAAGTATATCTGGGGCGAAGACAGAATCGCTTTCATTTACTAAAAAAGAAGCTTCGTGAACTCCAATCATAGCATTAACAAAAAGGAAACAATGATTTTGTTGTTTACTGTGATGCATCCCATCAAGGTCTAGGAGAAGTGTTAATGCAAAGAGAGAAAGTTATTGCATATGCATCCCGACAACTCAAACCTCATGAAGAAAACTATACCACTCATGATCTCGAATTAGGAGCAGTAGTGTTCGCTCTTAAAATTTGGAGACACTATCTGTATGGCACCAAATGTATTGTGTTCACTGATCATAAAAGTCTTTAGCATATCCTTGATCAGAGAAGAGTTGAACCACGAGACAACCCGATGCCTAGAATTGCTTGCAGATTATGATTTGTGAAATTCACTACCACCTGGAAAGGAAATGTCATAGCAGATGGCTTAAGCCGGAAGGAACGAATCAAACCACTCTGAGTTAGATCATTAGTTATGACCATTCATCCAAACTTACCCTCACAAATTCTTAAAGCTCAAACCGAAGCACTCAAAGAAGAAAACATCAAGGCTGAAAACTTATGAGGAATGGATAAAGCATTTGAAATACATCCTGAGGAACTCGTTGTAATAACAACCGAAGCTGGTTACCACTTTTTGTAATCTGAGAGAACTTGATTCATGCATGAGTCCCATAAATCAAAATATTCCATTTACCCGGGTTCTGACAAGATGTATTAGGATCTTAAGAAACTCTATTGGTAGCCTAACATGAAGGCAATCATGGTTAAATATGTTGGCAAATGTTTTATCATGTTTCCTAGAGTAAGGAGAATGTCAGAAGCCAACCGTCTATACTGGAACAAAACTGGAAGATTCCTATGTGGAAATAGGAGAGAATCATAATGGATTTCATCACAAAACTGCCTAAAACATCAAACGGACATGACACAATTTGGGTCATTGTTGATCGCCTTACCAAATCCGCACATTTTATTCCTACCCGGGCGACAGATAGTATGGAAACCCTTACAAGGTTATACATCAAAGAAATAGTCTCCCGACATGGCTTGCCAATATCCATCATCTGGGATTGTGACACTCATTTCACATCCAGATTCTGGAAATCATTACAAAATGCTTTGGGTACTCAATTAGACATGAGTACGACATATCATCCCGAAACCGATAGACAAAGTGAAATAACCATCCAAACACTCGAAGACATGCTTTGAGCCTGTGTCATAGACTTTGGAAAAGGATGGGAAAGACACTTACCATTGGTGGAATTCTCTTACAATAAATCATTACCTATGATCCAATTTATGAGCAACCACCGTTTGAAGCACTTAAGTCGAAATGGCTTATCACGCTGTTTGCTGAGCCGAAGTTAGAGATGTTCAACTCACGGGACCAGAAATAATTCATGAACCACTAAAAAGATAGTTCAAATTCAACAACGCTTGCAAGCTGCAAGAGTCGCAAAGAATATTACGCCAAGCCCAAAATGAAAGCTTAGAAATTTCAAGTTGGAGATCGTGTTATGTTAAAAGTGTCACCTCGAAAAGGTGTCATTCGTTTTGGAAAGCGAGGAAAGCTTAATCCCTGGTATATTGGACCATTTAAGATTCTTAAAAGAGTCAGTCCAGTGGCATACAAACTAGAGCTTCCTGAAGAGCTCAGGAATATCCACAATACTTTTTACGTTTCTAATCTAAAGAAATACTTATCTGATGAATCCCTTGTCATTCCAATATAAGAGCTTTGGCTCAATGACAAACTCAACTTTGTGGAAGAACCAGTGGAAGTTATGGATCGAGAAATCAAGCAACTAAGATAAAGTCGTATTCCTATAGTCAAAGTACGATGGAACTCTAACAGAGGACCAGAATTTACATGGGAACGCGAAGATGAAATTCGTGCTAAATATCCTCATCTATTTTTCAATATCACTTCCAAGTCCAATTAAATATCGGGACGAGATTTCTGTAAGGATGGGGGATTATAACAACCCGCAATTTTCATCAATGTAATTATCCATCTATTAAATTAGATGCAATGTAATATCCATCTATTAAATTAAAATGCCAATGGTAACATCTTTATATACCACCTTTATACAGGGAAGTTTTTCGCTTTATTCCATTATGCAACATAACTTGTATAACTAAAGTAAATGAGCTCACACAACTACCTATGCAATCACTATCTATGTTTATATCAAGCAAACATCATAACATGTCAAGTCAATAATCTATTATGTACGTTATCTATTTAACATAACGATATTATCAAATGAACGTTATCCGTTAACGTTTATGCCTAAACCCTAATTTTATGTAATGTAAACATTCAAAATCAATGTACAAGCAAACAGCATATGTACAAGTAATCTATGCATAAAATTCAGAAATATAAATTCCTCTAAATCAATGCACAAGTCATTTAATGCTCAATGTACGAGTAATGTAAAGCATGAAATTCCAAAATAAGCATTTTCCACCATTTTCTTAAGGAGTACATACAACCACTTAAGCAACAAAGTACAAACTTTAATGCCACAACATATAAACAACATTTCCCCTCCATTTCATTCATTTGTTCAACGAATAAAAAAACCTAAAACCCTAACCCTAACTAGATACTAACTCGCGACCTAATTTCTTGCCTTTTTTACCCATTTTAAACTCAAACCACAAACCTAGCACCTCTATGACTAAGCTAATACTATTCTCCAAGCAGCTTACAAGCTCCTCCAATCACATTCCTTGGCCACCAAGAAGCCTCATCACCTCCTTGTTCCCTTTTATGAGGACGACTAAACAAGAGCCTCCCACATCTTCATGCTACCTTCTAGCCTTGCATACTCATACCATAGCTATTCCTTGTCATCCCTAGCTGCACTTAGTCACCTCACCTTGGTCCTTACTCCTCCAAACTTAGCCTCCAAGGTGTTTTTGCACTATAAATAGGACGTACCCTTCACCATTCAATCTCATACCTCAAACTCAAACATAAACATATCAATGGAGTTCTAAGCAGCCAAGAAGGAAGAATAGAAGTCCCAAGTGTAGAAGTGAAGCCAAGAAATCAAGAAACAAAGGTCTTGAAGTTAAATTCTAGGCGTACGAACCAAATAAACCCCATTCGACCCATTTTCCAAACCGTAAGCTCGAATCCTTGTTCTATAAGCTATTTTTTTCGATTTTGAAAACTCTATATAAGTAACTTATATTCATGTTTTGAAACCCTTTTAAAAAGCCTTGAAGCACACACTCACTCGTTTTTAATTCTAAATACCAAAACGAGCCCCCTATTAAACCCTAATACTCGTTTTCTTGAAGTCCTATAAGTAAAATTTATAATCAATTTGTATAAGCTATTCTATAAGCCTAATTAGTCAATTCTAAAAACATTTTATCAAGCCTTAAAAGCTTTAACCCATTGGATTAATTTTTATAAACCAAACGACCCGTTTTATGTTTTTAAACTCGTAAACCTTTTTCAATAAGCTATAAGCTCGTAAAAGCTATTATTCCTAACTTATTTTAGCTTATTATGATAAGCTATAACCTGCAAATCTCTTTTAGAAACCTAAAATAAGCTTGCATGTAATTTGGACTTGTTTTGTAAATTATTTTCATCAAGGTAATATTGTAACTTTTAGAAATTATTAACTACAAGGGCCATTTTTGTAATTATATTAAAGTTATAACTCCAAGGATTGTTCTTGCCAAGTTTTAAAGTTCAAGGATTAAATTATATATACTTTATATATATAAAGGACTACTTTTGTAATTAATTATAATTCAAGGGTATTTATTGCCAATTTAATATTCTTAAAAATATAAATATTATATTTTTATATAAATTATAAAATTATATATAAATATTATAAAACTTAATTTTATCAAAACCCGATACATTTGTCGTTATTAATCACTGATCGACGCTTTATAAATCAAATACCTTATGTATTTAACGTAATTTATCATCAACTAGCTTTTGAAGAAACTTAAAATCTTATCGTATCACAACACTAGGGAGTTTCATGTGAGATTCCATAGAGTGGTATTTGTCTTGACATTTTGCTGGGTTTACGATTTAAAGTGCCCTGGCTCCTCAAACGATACTGCGTGGCCTCTGGATTATGATAGCCCGAACAGTGATACGATAATCCCATAAAATTAAATCAACTCGAAGATATACGTTAAACTTTATGAAGTTTTGAAACATAATCAATCAAACAAAGACTTGACATATTACCCAGGTTGTGTGACGAAGCCGTTACTTTCATTCATATACTTTTGCCATCAATCAGATTTCCCTGTACTGTTAAGGTGAGTTCATAGCCTCACTTTTTAAACTTCTATTTCATAAACCCATGAGGGGGATATATGCTATAAACCATGAATACAAGTGTTTTCTAAATGTATGCTATCCTGATATATTATTGCATCTGTTGTCTAAGTCCCTTTATGCCAAATAACCCCCACCATCATGGACAATCAATCACTTACGAGTGAACATGAATAATGTAAATAGGCCTATTGGGATTGACGAATCCCGTTAGTGTTAGCCGGATTGGTAACCAAACGCACTATATTTAAAACTCATAGGTGTATGGAAATTACCTACACGGGGGCCATTATCTTTATATATATCATTATTGATATATACACTAGTCAGTTTTTTTTGAGATCCCATGAGCGTATACGCAATAAATTTGTTTTCTATAATAGATTATACTCATTGCAAGTATTACATCTTATAGGTGTAAAACTATGTACCACTCTTATAATGAACTTGTATTCACACTATTTAGTATAAACCATGAATTTCACTTCAACCATTATGTTTACCTTTTAGCTATGTATCTCAGGTAACTGAACATCTTAAGATGCGGGGGGTGGGGGGGGGGGGGGGGGGGGGGGGGGGGCGTGAATAGACGGGGGTCCGGAGTGGCAAGGACTTGAAGATGGCTAAACTGTTATCATTCAAGCTTTATGTTTTCATGTAGATTTTAGGACCTCTATTTGTAAAAACTCTGATGAAATAATGAATGATACCTTATCTTTTAAAAACGTCTCTTTCGAGTCGTTTTCTATGATTATGACTGTTGTACTATGAAATAATACCCCAGACTAGCTTTCGCTGCTATATGTCAAAAATAGGGGTGTTATAATAACACTCTTTCATAGTCATCCTCTAGCCTTGTATTCTAATGTTTAGTTTTAACCAACTTCCAGAGGGTCTCCAAGTCTTCTCTATCAATACCCTGAAGCATCTTTATCATTAATGAATACCTTTTTGAGCTTCCATCAGCCCTTATCAATTTAAAGTATCTCATCCATCTTTATCAATCTGGTATTCAACAATCACTGGAGGCTTAGTAGCTAGAGGTATAGCATCAATTGCTACCTCATCATCTTTAACTATCTTAATATGCATTTTCATCTCCACCTCCTCTTGATCATCTTTTTCAACTTCTACATGCTCATCTATCTTCTAGCTTTTTTGACAAACAGATTCAAGTCTCATGAATCCCTGACACTTTTAGAACTTTCCTCTGTTCTTGTCTCACTACCTTTCACTACTTTTAAATTCATGTCCACAAAAGTATTTACTCTTTTCATCTCCTTATCAAACAACTTCTGGATTTCATCATAGCTTTTGCTCTTCAACTGACTATGTTTGAATCCAGCCATGTTTTTCAAATAGGTGGACATTTGATTTCTCTTTTGAGCTTTGGTAGGTGGCTTTCTTCTTATCTCTTCAGCTCTAAGCTTTATAAAATGCTTCTTTCTTCTGTTCATGAGCTCTACAAACAATCTTGATCTTTTCCCCTCAATTTTATCCTCCCTGGTTTTTTTGATTGAGCCTCATGAGCTAATTCAAATCTGCCTCCATCATACTTGTGTTTATCTCCATGATACTATCAAAGCTTAGTTGGCTTCTTTCTTCTTCCTTTTGCCTTGCAGCCTTCTTCTCAAAAGTTAGCTGCAACTATTTCAAGATTTCTAGCCATTTCTTCATCAAGAGCAACTTGATCTTTCTTCTTTAATGGCACTTCAGGCTCCACCATTTTTCCTTTGCCTTTGTCTTTTACTTGTGGAAGTTGTGATTGTGAAGAAGAAAATGCTTTGTTTGTTCTTCCTGATCATGAAATATAATTCCCTGTCAGACACCTTGGTCTAACAGATGTAACTGTTGTAGCAGCTATTGTAACAACTGGGTTATGCAGTTTTGATTTCAATCAATGTTTAAGCAAGAGTCAATTCAACTAGAACTTCAACACTAGCATTGGCAGTAGTAACTACTTCAGCAGCACTAACTGGAATTGACTTTGTAGTTGTAGCAACACTAACTACAGGCTCTTCAACCACCTTTACAAACTCAATTTCCTGCTCTTTTAAACACATTGTAATCAAACATCAGGTTGTCAATCATTCATCCTTGAATTCTTTATTCACCAAAGTCACTTCTGCATCAGCATCAAGGTCTTTAATCTCCTCCCTGCTTTTTGGATCCAATCCTCCTAAGCACTCCAAACTGCAACATTATAGATTTCTACCTTTCTAGAGGAACCATACCTTTTTTAACCTTATTAGCCTAAAGGACTTGTCTTTCTTCACTTTCTAATTGCTTGACTCTCTCTTACTTTTAAACTAGTAATCTCCTTTGCTTGAGCAGTCTTGGCTTTCTCCAAATCAAGGACTTTCTCTTGTAGGCTGGTACATAAATTCATCAATTCAGAAAAAGTTTTGCATATTGGTCCTATACCACTGTTGAGAAGAGAGTGGATTATAGGAAGGGGTAGATTACATGAGCCTCATCATGACAGCTATGTAGGACACTTCTTTCCTTTGTTCCTCCCTTGACTTCTTCGTTGAGGTTTATTGATGATGTTGAGAATAATAGGGTAGGAATGAGAATTCAGAAGAAGAGCAGCTAAATCTTCACTCTCACACCATATCTCTGAAGCTTGAATCATCAGTGTGGGAATAAGAGGTGTGACTCTTCCAGAAAAACCCTTTCCTGGTCTCTTCATATTAGCAAACACCTTCTTGGTGTGGGAAGGTGTAACATAAAGTTCTTTATGTCTGGTCATCCCCTCAACTTGTTTGTTCAGGAAGACTTGCACAAACCTTGGGTACATGAGAAATTTAACCCCACCCTCCAAGTGCTTCACCAAATTGTTAAAAATGTACATGGAAAAGTTAAATGTTTGGTTTTGTGTTAAGACATATGCTAACAGATGCCATAAGAGCTACTAAGGCATATGCAGTAATGGTAATGGATTAAGAAATTTCATTGGCTAAAAAAGAAGTTTTTATAAAAGTAATTCTTTTTGGTAAGAGACCCATACCCTATTTCTTTCCCAGTTCTGCAAAAATTGAAGCAGTGGGTAGACAATCTATTCCTTCAGCATCATCCAGCTTAAGATCACTCCTTATACTAGTCTCAGTGATGATTACCTTCTTCTTGTCTACTAGGGCTTGTATTTGTCGTTCCCCATTAACGATCTTAACCTTGGCAGATGCCCAGAACTGTTCAATACATGTAGTATGTGAGTAAATCCAGCTATGTTTTTTAGATAAGTACATATTTTATTCCTCTTTTGAGCTTTGGTTAGTGGTTTTATTCTCTGCTCTTCTGCTCTAAGTCTTGCAAAATGCTTCTTCCTTTTATCCATGAGTTCTACAAATAGCTTTGACTTTTCATCAATGGTCAACTCTTCCTGCTCTTGTGCATGTATTCTTGCAGCTAGCTCATAGTCAGCATCCATCATAGCTTGAGCATTATCCTATTCATCAATGTTTGCATCTTCTTCTCTTTGTCTTGCCAACCTTTCCTCTTCTTCTAGTTCAGCTTACATCTGAGCTTGAAATCTTTTAGCAATTTCTTTATCAAACTTAATCCGGTCCTTTTTCTTTAATGGCTTTTCTTGTTCAACCATCTTACCCTTTCCTTTGTCTTTAGGATCATGTTGTTAAGGTGGTACTGTTGGTCTTGTAGCAGCCTTACTAGGTTCTTGCATAACCACTCCTCTTACCTTTGATTGAACTTTGTTTCCCCTATTTCAAATTCCTCCCTTGTTTGGATGCATCCTCCTTGCCCAAACTTCTTCTGCTAGAGGTACTAATCTTGAATAAATTCATCCCTGGAGTTTTTGACTTCCTTTTCCTTTCCAACTTGTTGACTCTCTTCTTCAAACTAGCAATCTCCTTTGCTTGAGCAATCTTTGTTGTCTCCAAGTCAAGAACTCTATCAGACAGTTTTGTACAAAGGTCCATCAATTCCTTAAGTTTTAGTCTGTCCTCCCTACTTCCAAGTGTGTTAACTCTTGAGAGAGGTGGGTCATTGGACTATTTAGATGCAGTCTCAAATCTAGTTTGAGCTTCTGCATCCCCCACTATGGTATCTTGGCACCTGGGACCACTACCTAAACTAGTTCCCTGAGGACTTGGCTCATTAAGTGTTGCCATGGATTGGGTCCTATTTATGTTACCATTGTCCTGCTCTACTTCTAAGCTAGAAGCAGTAGTAGCAACCCTTTCCATTCTGTCTTCCCACTCCTTACAGACAGTCTCATCTGCAACAAGGTGAATATGTCCACTAGACTGAGATATATCAGTGGTCCTTTTGGCTTTCCTAGGTTTTTGAGTCTTTTTGGGTTATGATTGTGATAGAACAATGATTGGTTCAAGATTAGATAGTAATACAATTGTGGATGTGTGTTGGGGTTCAGTGGGATTTCTTGACCCTTCACCCACTTCTGCTTAATGATACATTCCCTTTCAACCAATCTTAATTAACCTCATCTCAAACAATACTTTAGAGATTAAGTAATCCAATGCTAGCAATAAGAAAGTTAAACCTGCTAACATCAAAAGCCTTTGTGAGAAGATCTACAACATTGTGGTCTGTATGAATCTTGATCACTTGAATCAACTTTTTCTCATAAGAATCTCTTATTAAATGGTGCCTTATTTCAATGTGCTTGGTTTTAGAATGAAACACTGGATTCTTCACAATACAAATGGTGCTTTCATTATCAATGTGAATCTTGGTGTTCATGAAGTTTAACCCATAATCAAGCATTTGATTTTGGATCCATAACACCTGCCCACAGCAATTAGCAGCAACAACATACTCTGCTTTAGTAAAAATTGCAACTATAGTCTGTTTCTTACATTGCCATAAAATCAACCTTTTGCTAAGAAATTGGACAACCTCCTGTTGTTGATTTCCTGTCAAGGCAGAGCTCCAAGCATTAATCAGCTATCAGATAAAGCTTCCAAGTCAAATGGTGAAACCCTAGGATACCAAAGGCCCAATTTAGGCGTCCTTTGAAGAAAATAAGATCCTCTTCCAGCTGCATGAAGGGTGTGAAGGTCTTTGGTGTAACTTGGAACCTTGCACAAGCACAAACAGCAAACCGAAAATGTCAAGGAGCCTAGAAGCTTTAAGTACATCAAATGATCCCAACATTGAACAACAATATAAGTGAACATTATCACATCCTCAGCTCTTTATTCCTTTTAAAATGCCTTGTTATTCTCCTATGTGGAGTGCTTGCTGTTTTTATAGTGATAAAATCAATCTTTTTCAGAATATTAGCCACATACTTATCTTGGCTAATAAAGATTCCATCCTCCTTCTATTGTACTTGTAGTCCTAAGAAGAAAGTGAGCTCCCCTATAGCACTTATCTGGAATTTCTTGTGCATCATCTGCTCAAATTCAACACACAAAGACTTCTTTGTAGACCCAAAGATGATATCTTCAACATATACCTGTACTAACAGGATATCACTTCTGTCCTTCTTGATGAATAGAGTCTTATCAATAGTGCCTCTTCTGTATCCATTTTCCAATAAGTAGGTAGACAAGGTCTCATACCAGGCTCTAGAAGCTTGATGTAGACCATATAAAGCTTTCTACCTTATAAACTTTATCAGGGAACTGTGGATCTTCAAAACCAGGAGGTTGACACACATACACCTCCTCTTCAATAGTACCATATAAAAAGGCACTCTCACATTCATACTGGTACAACACAAGTTTCCATAAATGGAGGCCCCAGTCGGACCAAAAATAACCTGATTGCTTCAATCCTAGCAACAGGAGCAAAAACCTCATCATAATCAATTCCTTCTTCTTGGGTGTAACCTTGTGCAACCAGTCTTGCCTTGTTTCTAACTACAATTACTCTCTTATCTTTCTTGTTTCTATACACCCACTTAGTTCTAATAGCCCTCTTACCTTTAGGAAGATCCACCAGAGTCCAAACCTTTTGAAGTTTAAATTGCAGAAGCTCCTCTTGCATTGCTTCTATCCAGCTTGGATCTGTTAAGGCTTGTATCACCTTTTTGGGTTTTATTTATGAGAGAAAACAGGCAAATAAGCAGTTTTGATAATCTTTGTGATTTGTTCTCCTTTGCTTTTTGATGTAGCTCACCAAAACAAGTTCTTTAAGATTTTGTTATGACATCCTTCTGTTGTATAGCAGAAATGCAAATCTCTAATTATTTGTTCAATTGGATGATCTTTGTGAATTCTTATTGTGGGAATAGAACTGACATTTATGGTTGTTACCAAGTTGTTGAGGTTAGCTTCTGCACCCACTTCTTCTCTATCATCAGATACATCATCAAATATGCCAGTTGCTTTCAAAGATTGCATACTTAGATCATTAGGAATAGGACCTAGCAATGTATAATATTGAGCTACCAGTATTAATATTTTCACAGACATAGTAATACTTGGCCCAAAAGTATTAACTTTTGATACTTTCTATCAATCCTTTCTTGGATCATGCAGCAATATCAAAAAATTTGTCGCAACTGCACTAAACAGAGGGATATAACATAGAAACTCTGTTAGTGTTGTTAGCATAACCTTCTTTCTGTTGAACAAGCAAATTATCCAATTCAGCTCTGAAATCTTGCACATGCTGGTCATCTTCTTTATTTAAAGCTCCTTTTCTTTCCTTTTCCTTGACCATTTCTTTCAAACTTAAATCATCAACTCCATTTCTGGTACCGATCATCTGCATCTTATTATCTCTATGCTCTGAGAAATTGAAGAGAGTGGAGAATTAGAAAGCATGAGTGGTAGCAGAATGTATTCATGATCAGATGCTCTCTCCTGTCCAACTTGAACTGCATTAACATTTGTCTCTATACCTGTGTCACCATTAGTTTGATTTCCTGTAGTAACTGGCTCATACTTATCATAGATTGGGGGATGTGTGGTGTGGGGTTGTGATTGTGAAGTCCTGTCATAAAATAATATCAAATAGCCGATTCTGGACCACGGTCCCTACAACATTGGGTTTTGTTTTCCAAGAAAGTTTATGTGCAATTCAACTCTACCTTCCAGTTCTAGTGTTAAAAACCACTAAAAGCCTTGCTATTTATAGACTATCTAACCCAAGAACCCCTCATACAAAGCCTATCCCTCAAATGTGCATAGGGGATGCTAAGGTATTAAGAATAGTCATGGAGGTACACCCAAAAGGTCTCATAAAGCTGATACTATGTGATCTAACCAAGTACTAGTTCATAAGGTGTTCTTGTTGTGGAGGCTTGGGTCCACAAAACCCTATTCTGAATATAACAAGCATATTAACCTGCTTCAAGCTAAAATGTATAGGTAATAATGATTTGCAAGCATAAGTCCCTAGCTGCCTCTTTAGTGTCCTAGTTCTTTCTTTCAAGCAACTTCAATTTTGTTGTTGGAGTTCTGGCAACACTAAACTCTCATCTAAATCCCTTTCATCCCACATAACTAATTCATGTCATATTTTTAAACTCAGTTCCTTGTCACAACTGATTATTTTAACCTAATGATTTTATTTGTTTTCTATACCAGTTGTAAAATTTTAAGAATCCCCACTAGTCTCATCCGTTATGGCAAAAAAGAAAACCCGAACAAAAACAAATACTCAAGTACATCAGGTGACAACAAAAGGCAATATATACTTGTGATTACACTCCTTATAAATGTTGGCCTAAATATGTCCATATGCAACATTTGTAAGGGATAGCTGATAGAGCTTACAAGCTTGGTCTTACAAGAGGCTTTGTATTGCTTTCCCATCTGACAAGCAACACAAGAATGGTTATTTTCAAAAAGCTTTGAAGGTAAGCCTCTAACAAGGTTTCCCCTTACAATTTTGTTCATAGTTTTAAAGTTTATATGACCATAGCCATCCTATGCCAAAAATAGACAATCTATTTGTATCATTTGCAATTCAAACAAGTCCAAAACCTCTCTGAAGAACAACATCTTTAGATCAAAACTTACATGTTTTGTTTCTGTCTGGGAACTTTAAGCAAGACTTGACTTTCATTAAGTAGCTTAAAGTCAGGAGAAAGAACAAGACATTCAGTCTCAGTAAAAAGAACACTGTTTTTCTTATCACACATTTGTGAGACAAATAAAAGATTAAACTTAAGTTCCTTTACAAAGTATACATCTTCAAAGTCTAATTTCCTAGTCCTAATTTTACCTTTTCCAGTAATTTTACCTCCTTTAAGACTTCCTGAAAATGCAACAAATCCACCATCAATGTCTTGATAATCTGTAAGGTAGGATTTGTTCCCAGTCATATGCATAGAGCATCCACTATTAAAAATCCCTTGATCCTGTAAAGCATATTGTGGATTACCCTGCACTCAAAATAAGAGAATTAGTTTCTCTTGGGGACCCAAGCCATCACAGCCTTGAGTCTGCCTTGAGGATCAACATAGTCAAATCTTTTAGGCATGTATGATTGATCACCTCTGACTATACCCTTTAATAATATATAATATATCAATATAAAATACTTATATAATATATAAAAATAGGAGGGTAGGAATCAAAAGATCACAATTATAGTAATCCGGAAGTATGATTCCCGGGTCGTTATCCCCGATGAGGAAAGCAATTGAAAGTCGAGAGTCGTTTTGAGAATCGATGCTTGAATGAAATAAGATTGATATTGGTTTTCTAAAACTACGAGAAAATTAAGGCAAAAACTTAAAAAAAACACTTAATGGAAGAAAATTTTAAGCTAAAAATGCAAAACGGGAATCCAAACGGGGCCTAAAAACCTAAATTATCAAAAATAAACCTAAAATGAATCTTTTCACTTTTAACTAACCCTAATTGACTTAAAAGTATGATTAAAGAAAACTAGAACAAAAACGGAGTTGATTTGAGCTTAAAAACACGAAAAACGTGAACGTGAAAAGAATCCCTTTCTTAAAAAGTGAAAATTTTGTGCAATTTTAAACCTATGGAAGGAAGCAAAACTATGTTTCCTAGGAACCTATATGATAAAGACAATTTTATATAAAAGAATTATATTTTTTTGACTTTTTTATATAATTTCACCTATCACACATGAATTTAAAAAAACGTTTTAAAAAAAATTAAAATAAAAAAAAATTACTACCATTTATAAAAATTCTGAAAAAATTATGAAAAATAGCTTGAACAATGAGGAATCTAAGAAAAATAAGCTTGGAAACACAGCTTATCAAATAAGCTGTGAAATAAGCGAAAACAACTTATTATACTTAAAAGGCTAAAAGGTGTATAAATAATAGATTTTGCAAAGTTAGAATGAAAAAGTCCCCAGGGCGCGTTGGTTGAGTGTGCTGTGTGTGGTGTGTTATAAAGGTGAGGAGGGACAGAGTCGTGGGATCGAGCCTGTTGCTCACCCACATTTCCCCTCTTCCCTTTTTTTATTTGAAAACTTTTTAACTCAGCTTATAAATAAGCTGTAAAAAACACAACTTTAATGAAGACAATATTTTTCAAAACTCAAAAATAAGCACGAAATAAGCAATTTAAAATGACAGAAATGCTTAAAAACTACTAAGTCCAAAAATACTAACTGTTTTCGTTTTTTAAGGAGAATAAGCAAACGAAAATTACAAATAAACTAAAACAGACAATAAGCTATGTCTAAAAAGCACATAAGAACAAAAATAAGCACAAATGATAAGCTAGATAGACAGAAAAGCTAAAAAGGCTTAAAAAACACTTAAAATTCACACTAGAAAGCAAATAAGCCTCTAATAAGCTTATGGCCAATACCAAAATAACTAAAATGGGTTTATACTAACCTAATAAGCTAGTCTAAACCTAAATAAGCAATAACAATAAGCAGATAAGCTAAAATAAGCCAAATGTACCTTTTGACCAAAACTGATAAGCCAAAAGGCCTATAGGGACTTTTCTAGATTAAAAATATGCTAGCTAAGGGCTCCTTATGGCTTAGTGGCTTATACCTCTGAAAAGAGTAGCCAAAAAGCTACAATAAGCTCCAAAGAAAAAGCATTTTGAAACTTAAATAAGCACTTAAAAGGCTTCATGAAAAGGGCATCTCACACAGATTCAATGCTTAGAAATTTTTTTGAAAATTAACAAAACAGCACTTTTGAGCTTAAAAATAAGCACTCTAATAGATACTTATGGATCTCAAACCTACAAAAAAATCAAAATTAGACCTCAAAGAACATATAGCAACAATCCAAAAGCATTTTGAAATGAAGGATAAGCCACAACAAGCTTTTGAAAAAGCAAAATCTCAAAATTTCTTAAACTCTTAGCACTTTTGACAGCAATTAATGAAATCAAATGCACAATGCAAGACACTTAACCTACTTGCATAAAACACTTTAACATGCATACCAAACATAAAAATAAGCTGCTAAACTAGACTTAAGCAAATTAGCTACATTAACAGCTTATAGCATTTCAAAATCAAAACTCATGAAGACATATCTTAACAAAAGATGTTTTAGGAATTTAAAAAACTTTAATTTAAAACAATTCTTAATGTCCTTTTAAATGGGCTTATTAAACTTAGCTTAGTGACCCAAAATAGTTTTAAATCATTTTGACCCGTTTGACCCATTGTCCCAAACACCCCTTTAAAAATAGTTTTAGATTATTTAACTTGATAAAAGCAGTTTAAGCTAAAACTCTTCAAAGACCAGATAGTAAACAGCTTATAACAAACTAAATGAACATCTTCAACATCTTATAAGCAAAAACAATAAGCTAAACAACTAATGTCAAATTTTTTTTGTTTTTATGACTTTTTTATGTATTAAAAACATGAAACAGTAAGATCGAAACAAAACAATTTGAACTCAAGTAAGTATTAAACATACACTATACAATTATAAGCTAATATAAACGAAATAAAGCGAAATAATAAAGTCAGTATAAACAACTTAAAGCTAATAGAGGAAATTTAAGCTTAATTGTAAAGAAGAAACTTACAGGAGCCTTTGCTCTAAACAAGGCTAAGATAAAAACCAAGTGAGCTATCACAAGTCTCTAGCATATCAACCAGTAATAAGATAGTAAAAGTCCAATAAGCTCTTCCAGGGTAAGCTTATCATCCAAAGCAACCAAATCCATCCATAGCTTAGGTATTAAACTGATTTTAGATTTAAGTAAAGTTAATGATTGAATTTAGTTCAATCTAAGCTTAGAGACTTAGATGAGTTTGAGATGAGCTTATTAGAAGCTTATGAAACAGTAAAAGCTTTTTAAACCATATTTTTGCATAAAAGTAGATTTATGAAAAGACAATTGCATAAAATAGAAAACTTCAATTCTTATTGATAATAAAGATTAGACAAAAGTTGAAATAGAGATTACAATAAGCTAAACATTACTTTTTAAAAGAAAATTACAATTTGAAAGTTACTTTAAAAAACCAATAAACTAAAAACTAAAACTCTCCTTTTGTGAGTGAAGAGAGCCTTCAATTTGTAGGCCTGCAGAGAAGGATCTAGACCTCTGCACACAATCCTCTTGATTTGATCTTGGCCTTTCAATCATTACCAATCATTGGATCCCATCTTATGTTCGTTAGATTGATTTGATGAGCACAACACGGATTTGCCGAACGTGGCATTTGGTGTTGTGGGTGGTGGGTGGGTTGATTTGCCCGTGTGTCAGACCCCTTTGTGCTTCTTTTGCACTAGATTTAGTGCAAAATCTCAATCATTGGTGTGTTTCTTTAATTTCCCGTGTATCCTTCCTTGTGTGCTTGGACCAATAAGAGCTCTCAATGACGTATAACTCTGCCACATCATACCTTGTCACTTGAATTGTTAAGCCACGTCCTCAATTTGGATTTACCCTATGATTTTGATGCGAGGATAAACTGAAGATGATGATGAATAGTAACTCTTAACAGAGTTACGCGGCTTTTTTTTTCTTTTGACTCTCTTTGACCCGGCTTATATAACTTTGACTTGGGCTTATAGGTTTTGGGCCAATGGTGATGGGTTAACAGGTTTTGGTTTTATAAGAAGATAACGACCGTTATCTCTTAAGTATAAAAGAGATAACGACCGTTATTTCTTAAATATAAAAGAGATAACGGTGTTTGGGTTTTTAGGGCTTTTGTGTAATATGATTTAACTTTGAGGACAGATTTGGTATTTTTGAAGGTTTTGTCTTTTTGTGGTTGACCAATGTTGACCAAGGATTTACTATGTTGACCATTGATAAAAACTTCTGGCTCTTTTGCACTATTTCCGTTCTCGTGTTCGTGTTTGTCCGGTTTTGACTATTTTCTTGTGATTATTTGCAACAACCGTACCAACAACATTCAAAAACAACAAAATACACAAATACAAGTATATTTTTGCACATTAGGATTATTTTAAGGGCCAATTTGGATATAAAAAGGATATGTGATTTCTCACATATCAAAATTCCCCAAACTAAGTGATTGCGTGTCCTCTACGGCAATATATATTCTCCTAAAACCAAAATACCTAAAAACTTCCCCAAAACTAAATCTTTGAAAAGTATCAAAGAGACTTTCGTGGTAGAGTTAAGAAGTCACAGATTAAAAAACACCCCATTTTCCCCTTTTCAAAACTTTTTCCATTTTTTTAGAATAAACTTAGAATTTTCCGACTTTCATTATTTCCATAATTGTAGGGATCATAGAACAAGATGCATTTCGATCCGAGAATGCCCCCAAAAAGGATAAATTCATCGTCGCCCTGACTTTATCACTTAACCAAACCAAGCTTAAAAACGAAATCACAGTAATTATCAATAAATGATGCTTGCACTACTCCAATTTACCAACTTGATGAACTTTTCACTCCCGACAATTATTATAATATTAGGTGGAGTGGCTATATTGAATTTCAACCATGCATTAACATTTTTGCAAAATACTAAGCTTCCCACGTCCACCCCAGAATAATGTGCTTGATGCGAGAATACATCCCAGGTAGCGACTTTCCCGTCTCGCATCAATCCCAACCTTGCCGGCTAAGTAGACCAGGCTTTTGACACCCCAACGGAGACAGTTCGGACTCATGGACCTTATGTTTCAAAAACTCTCAGTTTTCCCGAATATACAAGCTTTAAAATAGAATAGTCAAGTTCATAAAAGCAAAATGTTGATTTTAACAAAAAGAAATCTATTTAATAAATTCAAAACATAATAATTAAACATTTATGCAATTTAACCCACGACCTTTTAGAAGCTGTCAACATCGGTTATGAGCCGCAAGATTGCAACAAACATTTTTCAGTCTTTGGATTTTTATTCTTACTAGGGCTTTCTATAGAAGACTAACCACAGTCGTTTTGTGGCCGGCAAGATGGTATAACTTTTATCAACCCAACATCTTTATTTAATTATATTTTTCTTATCAACATTTTTTTATATTACTTTATATAAAGACTTTCTTTTTAAAATTCAAGTATATTTTGAACTAAGACTAATTTTTTTTGCTACATTTCTACAAAAAAATTGTAGATAGTAAAGTTTAATCTCCAGAGAAAACAACACGTATTAATTAAACGCTGTAAGAGCATTATGGGAGAAAAAGGAAGAAAGCCACAAATTACATACATGAGCTCTTAAGATTTCCAAATAATCCTTGTTTAGCATCCTACTAATACTTAACACTATCATTTTTTGTTCTTCACGAATATCTGTGAACGCTTAGCCTAAAAGTTAAGGAACAAGCTAGAGCTCAACACGCTCGATCAGGTCAAAATTTATTCTTATTCTACCCAGCAGGAAAGTCAAAAATTGTGATAAAACACTTATTTTATGTTTTGAAAAATTTTAAACTTTTTGTGGAAAAACGGGGTACGTGAGAACAACGGCTGCATGCATAATCAAATTGATAGATCCCCCCATACTAGAGTTAAACATTGTCCTCAATGTTTTAAGAAGGGTTTCTACGTAAATCCTAAGCCGTTTATTAAGTATGCTTAAAGATAAACGTGTTGATCTCACGCCTTGATCGGTTCTTTACGTAGTAAAGTGTTTGTTACCTTGGATGAATCCAAAATAACAATGGTTGAGACTTTGTTTGTATACCAAAGTGTATGCGGAATCTACACTTTGATACTCTAGAGGTATATATCAATGGAATAGTAACAACCAAAGAACAATGAATAAAACACAAACTGCTTCACTATTATTAGAATAATACGAGTACTCTTGTAGTACTAGGGTTACAAACCTTGAAGCTATTCTTTCTCTAAAATGTATCTAAATCTCTTAAGCATAAAACAACTATGTAAACCTTAAACTAGGATCTCCTTTTATACAAACAAGGAGTCCTTTACAAGATAAATGCCAAACTATTTGGAAGTTGTTACAATCCAAATACAAATATAACAGAATAAACATTCCATATTTAATCTCTTTGTATCCTTATCTCCAAGTCAGCAACTATTCGACCATCATGCAGTATTATCATTCTTCTAGCATATTAACTAACTCTGGCATTACTTAATTTGTACGCAGTACTAACATCATTAGTACTGTTTAGTCATACCTAGGCAGTAGTTAACTCTTTGTTAGATTTAATTCCCAAACAATCCAGCACCCTAAACTTGTTGATTTATCTTTTAAATCCCAAGTTTCTCTGATTAAATCACATAGTCTTCTTCCTTTGCCGATGATCTTTCCAAAACATCCTTCACTTCTGCCTTGAGATCTTATAAACCTTAGAAGTTCAAAAGCCAATGAACTCCTCATTAATCATCCCTCAATTTCTTTTTTCAACATCTTAAAATCATCTCTTGAACTTAGAGAGGATTACTTCTTGTCGCATAATGTATGGCTAGTACCATCTGCATCAGTAAAATGTGAATAACCACAAAAACTCATATAAAAACTCCAGCTTATCATCATTATATTCATGCTGATTCTTTCCATATCTCATCTTAATCATCAGGCTCTAAATAAAGTGTGCAGATCTCCCAAGCAATCGATCATATCCTTCAGGTCTTGAAGCACTATACCTTTCTTTGACTAATCTGTACAGCTCCTCTACATCTTGTCTATCAAAGTATTCAAGCATCTCACTCCAAACCTTGTAGTTCTTGGAACTGCCATCTCCTCTGAAGATTTGATAATACATGAAATTTTCAGTCAAAGTCTAAGTCTTCCAATCTACAATTAGATACTTTGTAGAGAGAGATTCAACATCTTCTGCAAACTCTTCTCTTTGAATGATATCTAAAAACCCTTTGAGTTCTTCCTTCTCAGCATCTTCTTTCAACTTCTGTCTCTTATCAGTCCTTCTTTTTCTTGGAAGAGATTTCTTTCTTTTTGCACGAAGATTCTTAACCAACTTCCTATCAAGTTTCCTTCATGTGTACAACATCTTCCTTCTTTAATCTTTTCCAGGAGAACTTCATCTTCAGAGTACTTCATCTTTTTAGTTTCCATTCTTCAGAGGCTCAATGTGTTATTAAAATCCAAAACCTTTTCAAATATTAGCCTAAACTCATATAAGACATTCCCTTAAGTCACAAATCTTGTAGTTTCCTGATTCTTCCAAGTATTTGATTCAATTTCTCCATTGCATGAGGCAATTGTCTTTGGCTTCATCTTTAGAGCATGATACCTTATGACTGAAGGATCATTCCAATCTATCTTCTTAGTAGACTTGGCTTCAGACATAGCTCTTTGTCTTTCCTCTTTATCCCACTGTCTAGCAATTTCTTCATCTCTTGCAATCTGTGCCCTTTGTTCTTCATTCATTTGTTCTTCTAGTCTGATGGCTTCAGCAAAACTTAACCTTTCTTGTTCAAGCTCCTTCTTAGACTTTTTCTTGGGCTCAGACTCTGTCATTATTGCTTTTCCCTTGTCTTTTCTTGTCCTTTTCTCTTCACTCCTTCTGCTATAAGTAACAGTTCTCCAGCAGTAACTAATATCTTCCTCAGCAGTACTAACTACTGGAACTTCACTAGCAGTACCTTTTGTTGCACCAGCAGTACTAATTTCAGCACTTCCTTTCTCACTGCTTCCTTGATCTTGAATGACTTCAGTGGGAGTCACTTCTTGAATAAAAGGTTCAGTTTCAGTACTTGCTTTCTCTTGAACTTCTGCATCAGATAATTTCCTCCCCTGTTTGGAAGAATCATCTTCAATGTCTTCATCATCTGAATGAACCTTCTAGCTTTCCTCCTGTCTTGCAGTCGTCGATTTGAGACTCTAGCTTCTTGACCCTGAGTATGAGCTTAGTAAATGCAGAACTATAGATTTTCTTTGTCTTCCTCAAGTTATCCTCCAAGACTGCAATCCTGTCAGAAAGTTTGGTAACCAAATTCGTCAATTCATTAAGTTTTAAGCTACCCTCATCACTTCCATGTGAGTGAACAACATGGAGAGGTAAGTCATGGGGTGTAGGAAAGTGGTGTTCTGCTCTATGTGATGGTTGTTTTGGTGATGGTTATGTTGGTGATGGTTATGTTGGTGATGGTTATGTTGGTGATGGTTGTGTTGGTGATGGTTGTGATGCAGCAGCAGTGGTATGATCAATTTCAAAGGTAGTTTCAATGGAAGGTTCGGATGTTAGTGAAGGTGATGATGTGATCCTTGATGGTGAAGATGAAGGTGTAGGTGAAGTAAGCATAGTAGGAAATAACCCAATTTCTACCCCTGTATATCCTTTGGTAAGCCTCCTCATGTTGCTAAAAACCTTGTTATTTAGAGAGGGTACAGGATATGTGCTGGAATGTGTCTTAAGCTGTTTCTTCTGCATATCTAGGCAAATTTGAATAAACCTAGGATACATTAAAAACTTATGGGGGCTTCCTATGTTTGTGACCATATGTTCAAAAATCAGCCTAGAGAAGTTGTATTTCCTATTTGTTGCTAAGCAGATAAGAACAGTAGCTAAGTTACTACTAAATTGCTCCCAAGCAGTCTTCTTAGGGCTAAGACAATGAAGTAGAGTATGTATAAGAAACCTCCATTGAGGTGAGAAAACACCCTTCTGAAAAGTTAACTTATCTGAATCTGTTTGATACCCCATGAGTGCAAGCTGCTCAAAAATCTCTGAGTTGGGAATAGAAGTGATACCATCATGATCTTCCAACTTGAGATGTCTTCTTAAGGAGGCTTCAGTGATAGTCTTGGATTGGCCATCAATGATAGCAGTGATTGTTACCTCCCCATCAGTGTCAGTAGAAGCTTCAGCAGTTCTCCAAAATTGTTTGATGAATGAGATATAGATTTCTGGCTTCTTAGTGAGAGCATAGCTAATATGACTTTGACTTAAGAAGTCAATAACTTGATGAAATCCCTCACTCCCTGTAGACTTTTCCAAGAACGCTGCCATATTGTGCTTATCACAAAATTCCAAACTAGCCATGAGTAAAAAGGTGATTAATTATGTGGGATATGATCGTTTAGGAAAGTATGAAGGCTGGAGAAAGTTAATTGAGATTATTTAGAGAAAACGTAGAGATATGGTTTGACCGACTTAAAGAAATTTGAGTTTATCGTGAGTAAATCAAGCGAATATATAGAAAGATCACGAAAGTCCAATTAGTCAAACCCTATATCATAGGTATTTGGCGGAAATATCTCAACGGCTCTATTTATTAATGAAAAATTCTGTTAGGGCTCAAGCAGTGCTAACGGTCATCCAGCAGTACTAAATTTAGTCTAGCAGTACTAAAATAAGCCTAGCAGTATTAACTTCTCCACCAAAAGCAGTACAAACTCCAAACTTATGTATCATTTAAAAATAACTTCACACAATCTCTCTTTCTGTTTTTAAGCTCACATTTTATCTCTCAATTCTTTTAACTCACTTTGCACTCTGTCTGTTTTTCACACATCTCTCTATCTGTTTTTAAGCTCACCAATTCTCTCTATTCTTTTGGCTCACAAATTCACACAAAGTATAGTTTTTGGCAAACTACCAGCCATTAACGGATTTGAGTAGTCTTTACCAATAGCCGTTTGCTTTGGACTAGCCAATGCTTCATTGTAAAACATGGTGCATTGATAACCATATAGTTTTGAGTAAACTATCAACTATCAACAGATTTGAGAAGTCTTTACCAGTAGCCGTTTGCTTTGGACTAGTAAATTCTTGATGTCTATAAGACATGGTGAACTGATGGCCATTTGTTGTGTGGTGTTAAAACCAACATTTTAAGAACAAACAACATTCCTCTCCTCAAATAATGCATCACTGAGAAACCAATTTCACACTTCATTGTTTATCCTGAAAGAGTTAGCTCAAAACCAAGAAAAACATAATCTAACCATTTTTCTTGTTTAGCAGTATTAAATGTTACTAACAGGATTAACTGTGAGACATAGAAATAACTAGCAGTACTAACTATAAGTAACAATTTGGTCAAACAGTCTTAAATATAACTAGCTGTACTAATTATAACTAGCAGTATTAATTTACAAAGACTTAACAGTACTAACATTTAACAAACTTTACAAGAACAAACAAGAGATATAGGCATTAGAGATTTAGCATTCAATACTTAAGACCAAGTACTGAAATCTACCAGCATCAAAACCTTTTGTAAGAAGATCTGCTACATTATGTTCAGAGTCAATTTTAGCCATTTGAATCAACTTTTTAGCATTGCAGTCTCTTATAAAATGATGCCTAATCTCTATATGTTTTGTTTTAGAATGTTGAACATGATTTTCTATTATGCATATAGTACTATTATTGTCAATATAAATAACAGTATTCATGAAATTGTACCCATAGTCCAGCAGTTGGTTTTGTATCCAGAGAACCTGTCCACAGCAACTTGCAGCAGCCACATATTCAGCCTCAGTTGTAGAAGTGGCAACTACAGTTTGTTTCTTGCATTGCCAAGAGATCAGCCTATTTCCCAAAAACTGATAACTTCCAGTGGTTAACTTCCTATCTTGTGTAGCTCTAGCATAGTCACTGTCAGTGTAAGTAACTAATTCCAATGGAGAATCCTTAGAATACCAAAGTCCTAAAGATAGTTTCCCTTTAAGGTATCTAAAGATCCTCTTGACAGCTAAGAGATAGGATGTCTTTGGAGAAACTTGAAACCTTGCACATGCACAGACTGCAAACATGATATCTGACATGGATGTTGTAAGGTACATCAAAGATCCTATCATAGATCTATAAAGATGTTCATCAACATTAGCAGCATCTCTATCTTGAACCAAAGGCTTTTCCAAATCTGTTGGAGTAGAGGCAGACTTCACATTTGTGTAGTTGTACTTTCTCAAAATCTCATTGACATATTTATCTTGACTAATAAAAATGCCTTTCTTTTTCTGTTGGATCTGTAAACCCAAAAATAAGGTAAGTTCTCCCATAGAACTCATTTGAAACTTATCTTTCATAAGCTTCTCAAACTTATCACATAACTCCTTCTTTAAAGATCCAAAAATAATGTCATCTACATATATTTGAACAAGCAAGATATGTCTCTTTTGTCTCTTGATGAATAATGTTTAGTCAATCTTTCCTCTTTGAAAACCATTGCACAAAAGATAAGTGGCCAAAGTGTCATACCAAGCTCTTGGTGCTTGATGCAGTCCATATAATGCTTTCACTACCTTATAGACTTTATCAGGATGGTCAGGATCTTCAAAACTTAGAGGTTGACATACATATACCTCCTCTTCAATCTGACCATACATGAAAGCACTTTTTACATCCATTTGGTAAACCATAAATCCCATATAGGAAGCATAAGCTAGGAACATTCTTATTACCTCAATTCTAGCCACAGGTGCAAAGACTTCATCATAGTCTATGCCCTCTTCTTGAGTATGTCCTTGAGCAACAAGTTTTGCTTTGTTTCTGATGACAATCCCCCTTTCATCCTTTTTATTTATGTATACCCACTTTGTACCAATTGCTCTATGACCTTTAGGTAAATCCACAAGAATCTAGACCTTTTGTAGTTTGAACTGTAGGAGTTCCTCCTGCATTGCTTCTACCCATGCTGGATCACTAAGAGATTTAGAAACTCTTTTTGGTTCTTCCTGAGAGAGGAAACAAACAAAAAGACATGTATGAAGATCCTAATGAGTCTTCCCTTCATATATAGCACTAAGAAATCCTTGTTCAGAGTAAGAAGTTGTCATTCTTCTTGTTTGAACAGATGACTGCACATCACCAATCACATGTTCAATTGGGTGATCTTTGTGAATTCTTGTGTGAGGAGTGGTAGGTACTGCATAAGATTGTGGAATGTTCCCCAATTTAACTTCTTGGTCCTCCACTTGTGTGTCTTCAGATGCATGACTAGGTCCTACCAAGTCTTCAGGGGTAGCAGTATTAACTTCAGGGACAACAGTACTAACTTCTCTACTACCAGTATTAATTTCTGGTCTGGCAGTATTAACTTGTTGAACAGCAGTACCATTATCCTTAAGACTGCTATCATCATGAGACTTTTCTGTAGCATCATTCTCATCATGTAACCCATCTTTATCTTATATTTGAGCATCAGCAACAGATCTTGGTGCAGCATCACCAAAATAGGAAGCATCCTTCCAAATTGGCATTACAATGCAATCTTGATTATCTTGATCTTGTTGAGAGGATGTACTAGACTCAGAAATTCCTTGTATACCTGCAAAGTCATTAGAAAATGTTCCTGCAACCACTGGTACATTATTCATTGATTGGAGTTAGAGAATCAATTCAAAACAACCGACTTTGGACCATTTTCCTTTTTTTCTTTTTTTTTTGTTTTTTCACTAGGCTATATCTCTAAAGAACCCAATATGCAAGTCTTTGTCTCCTGAACTTTTCTGGTTCTGTGTTGTATACCCTAAAAAGCTTTGCTACTTTAAGAATATCAGCAAAGAACCCTCATCACTCTTTCCATCAAATTTGCATCCTATTATCTAAGGTATTGAGAATAGTAACATGACATCCAAATAGTTTCATGAATCATATAGCTGGTTTAAAACCTCTAAAGAGTTCATAAGGAGTCTTGTTATGAGGCTTGACTATTAAGACCCTATTCTGTACATAGCAAGCAGTAGAAACTGCTTCTGCCCAAAATGTGGTAGGTAACTTAGAGTCAGCTAACATTGTTCTAGCAGCCTCAAAAAATTTTTTTTGGGGGTGGAGTGTCATATTTTCCTTTCAAGCTTCACCTTTTGCTGAGGAGTCTAGCTACACTAATTCTCTTTTATACCTTTTTCCCTACAAAAATCATCCATCACTTTGTTTTTAAACTCTGTCCCATTATCACTTCTGATTATTTTTACTTTCTTATCCACTAGGTTTTCTACTTCTTTGATAAAAAATTTAAGGAACCTCACTGTTTCATCCTTATTGTTAGTGTAGAAAAACCCATGAAAATCTACTATAATCATCAGTGACTACTAACAAAAGTTGGACCAAAAAGATCCATATGCAGCATAAACAATGGCTTAGTAATGGGATTAAAGGCCTTGGTCTTACAAGAGGCTCTGTGTTGCTTGCCTTTAAGACAGGCAACACATGTTTGGTCATTCTCAAATCTTTTTAAGGGGCAGATCTCTTACAAGATTTTCTTTGACAAGTTTATTAATATTCTTAAAATTTATATGACCAAGCCTTCTATGCCATAGCATTGATTCTTCAGATGTAGCCTTTGCAACTAGACAAGTTAAACTATCTTTAGGAACTATGTTTTTCATATCAAAACTGTACATGTTATCCTGTCTAGGAATTTTAAGAAGTATCTGATTTTCATCAGGCAACTTAAAATTAGGAGATAGGACAAGACATTCAGAGTCAGTAAAAAGAACATAGTTCTTTTTGTCACACATCTGTGAGACACTAAAGAGGTTGAACTTTAACTCTTTGACAAAGTATACATCATCAAAATCAAGATTATCAGTTTTAATAGTACCTTTACCAGTAATTCTGCCTCCATATGCTTCTCCTTCAAAAGTAACGTAACCTCCATCAAAGTCTTGGAAATCTGAAAGATGGGCTATGTTTCTAGTCATGTGCCTTGAGCATTCACTATCAACAAAGCCTTTATCATTTAGCTATGAATTGCTCTGCACATAAAACTTATGAAGTTAGTTTTCTTTGGGGACCCAAGCCATTACTGACTTGGATCTGCCTCGTGCATTAATGTAGTTATATTTGTTGAAAACCAGTAATGCACCATTGGGTTTGATGGGTCTCCAAACCCAACATGCTGAGGGTTTAACAACATTAAACCCCCTTACCCTGACAGTATTAACAGTTGATCTATATGGCCTAACAGTATTAAATCTTTGATTAAAACACCTTTTTGTTAATGCTATTCTCTTGTAAAAGGGCATGTAAACAGTTGATTGTGCTTGATTTTGAAAATATGTTCTTGGTCTAGCATAATGAATTGTTGATTTGGGGTGAGCAGTATAAGAAGGCCTAACAGTATTAAAAGACCTAGCAGTACTAAAAGGTCTACTAGTGTTAACAGACCTAACAGTATTAACATGCCTTACAGTATTAACAAATTTTAGGCTAGTCTTCATTAAGACTGCTTTTGGAGCCATATGTTTGTTTGCATTGGGATGAGAGGTTCTAGAATAGTAGTCATTATCCTCTTTGTTATAATTATTTCCACTTACTATTCTTTTCCTCTGTTGGTTAGGACAGCTGTATTGAATGTGATCAAAACTTCCACAGATAAAACATGCCTTGTTATTAAACACAAAGTTACATCCTAACTGATTGGATTTTTGACCATTCCAATTCCTTTGGTTTCCTCTAGGTCTTTGTGACCTGTACATCTCTGCATACCTAACTGACCTCCTAACTGGTTTTTCAGGTTTAACAAACTCTTTCTTAGTAGCAGTAGGTATAACAATTTTCTTTTCAACCTTAGGGTTAGGCTCATCATCATCCTCATCATCTGACACCCAATCTTCAATAATTGGAGCATCATTATTCTCTCTAACTTTCTTAGGTTCTACTTCCCTAACATGATTAGCAGGATAGAAAAACTTTTCTTTCCAATCTTTGTCTACCTTAAGTGAAGACTTAACAGAGCTAGTTTCAGTATCAGTTATTTGATGTTGTTCCAAAGAGTCATCAGTATTCTCCTTAGAATTATCTGACTCTTTATCACAAGCAATGGTAGGCTTCAAACTAGAATCCCTAGGGCCATACTCATTATCCTCAAGTTCATTGAATTCTTCTAGACCTGAATAAGATAAGTCTAAAGGTGTTGGTCTATTAAGAATCAAAGGATGAGGTGAGGGGACAGCATTATAACCAAAACCCTTTTTGCTCTTGTCAGTTATCTGTCTTGCTAACAATTGTTCTAAGTCTTTTGCAGATTTATCAAATTTTGCAATCTTAAACTCAAACCCCTCCTTTTCTTGTTTAACATTTTCAAGTTCATCCATAAGTAATCCCATCTGATATTCTTTGTGACATACACTTCTTTTAAGTAGAGAAATTTCCTCAGAAAAAAGAACTTCATGTTCTCTATATTTAATGATTTGATATTTTAAAGTTGCAAAACCTCTTATGTATGTAGCTGCTTTAAAACCAGTATCATCTAATTTAACAAGCAAATCATCATACTGTTTCTTTAAAGCTTCATAGTTTTTCAGACAAGATTTAGAACAAGATTTATCATTTGTTATCTCAGAATCTGAGAATGCCATGAGAGCTATGTTTACCTGAATTTCTTCCTCTGTCAAGTTACTCCAATCAAATCCAGCACCATCTATAGCACACATTGCCTTTTCAGAAGCATCCCCAATCTTTACAGTCTTTATTGAGCTACCTTGATTCTAATTTCTATTGTCTTTACTTCTAGGTGCTCTGCATTCTCTGGCAAAATGTCCCATTCTATGGCAGTTGAAACATTCTACCTTTGATTTATCATACCCATTAGTATTGCTTCCATCAATGATGATTTTCCTTTTAGTTCTTTGATAGAACTTTCTTGCCCTCATGCTTAGTAGTGCCATGTTCCACTTCAAGTCCATTTCTTCCAAAACATCATCATGAAGTTGCTCAAGGTCTTCATGAACTAGTTGAGACCCTTTTGGTTAAGTGGATAGAAAGGCATTTATTGTGGCATTACTAAAGCTAGCAGTACTAATTTCAGTACTGGCAGTATTAACCTTTGTGGTAGCAGTACTAACTTCTGGGTTAACAGTATTAATATTATTAGTACTGCTTGCACCTGAAGTTGTTACAAATGCCAAGTTTTTATCATCATTACTTGCACTAGCAGATTTCTTAACCTTCTGTTCAACAATTTTAAAATTATTGTACAAATCATCCAAACCCATAGTATCAAAATCAGGTTTGTTCATCCAAACTACCACATGTGTATCCCATTCAGAAGGTAAGCTCCTTAAAAATTTTACATTTAGATCTTCTGGAGGAGTAACCACACCCAGAATTGCCAATCTACTAACAAGCCTTTAAAGCCTGTTAAAGATAGAATCAAGTGATTTTGAGCTTGAAGCGCTAAAGTTTTCATACTGTTGTTTCAACAGAGCCTTCTGTGTCTTCTTTGTTGCTTCATTCCCTCCAAATCGAGCTTTAATTGCAGCAAACATTGATTGAGCATCAACATACTGGTCAAAGGTAAGTTGATGTTCATTGGGCAGTGCCATGAGCAGTAGACTTCTTGCCTTTACATCATTCTTTTTACACGTCTTTTCTTCAGCAGTAGAAGGCACAATCATCTTTGTTCCTGTTGATGTACCAGTTTCTGATGGTGATGTTACAGGAATAGGTACCCATGAATTCCCATTCTCTATGACCTCCCATAGAGCATAATCCTGGATCTGAAAATACTGTTTGATCCTGATCTCCCACATCTCATACTCCCCGAGTTTGAGCATGGGAAGCTTAGCCAAAGCATTGTTCTGAGTATTCTCCAACTCCATTACTTCTAGATCAAAGTTTCTCAAAGCACAGGCTCTGATACCACTTGTTGATCCCAAGCCTTGATCGATTCTTACGTTGTAAAGAGTATGTTACCTTGGATAAATCCTAAATAACAATAGTAAAGACTTTGTTTGTATATCAAAGTGTATGCGGAATCTACACTTTGATACTCTAGAAGTATATATCAATGGAACAGTACCAACAATGAACAAATAACAAACTGCTTCAATATTATTCTTCAATATATAAGATCAATAATACGAGTACTCTTGCTTAGCACTAGGGTTTACAACCTTGAAGCTTTATGTTCTTTCTCTAAGATGTATATCTGCCTCTTAAGTATATATAAAACCTTAACCTAGGATCTCCTTTTATACACCACAAGGAGTCCTTTACAAGATAACTACCAAACATTTAAGGATCAAGTTACAATATAATCATATAGTAACTTCCTAAAAATAATGAAAATATTACATTCATATTTATCTCTTTGCATCCTTATCTCCAATCACACACTAACCATCAGCAGTATTAACTTTTCTTCTAGCAGTATAACTAACACAGCAGGTACTAACTCCATAATACTGTTAGTTATACCTTGGCAGTGTTAACTCTTGATGAAGATTTATTCCCAACATGCTATGATATTTTGTTTGATCAGTTGGGGTTCCTTGTAAATCAGCATCAAGTTTGGTAGTGGCCTTTGGTGTGTTAATCGAGTCGCATCCATCCATACCATGTTTTTTCAAAATCTCTAAAGTATATTGTGACTAACTTATAAAGATTTCATGGGGTGATTGATGAACCTGAAGTCCAAGAAAGAACTTTATTTCACCCATCATTGACATCTCAAAATTGTATTTCATTAGTTTTGCAAAACTATTTGAAAATATTGGATTTGTAGAGCTAAAAATGATGTCATCGACATATACTTGTACATGTAAAATGTCGTCCTCGTATCTTCGTGTAAACAAAGTCATATCAACAATATCTTTTGTAAAGTGATTTTCTATCAAGAAGGATGGTAGCTTTTCATACCATGCTTGTGGAGTTTATTTTAGACCATAAAGAGCTTTCCGAATACGATAAACGTGATTTAGAAAGTCAGGATCTACAAAACCATCTGGCTAACTCACATAAACTTTTTCTTGCAGATGACCATTGAGAAATGCGGTTTTGACATCCATATGATAGATTGTGAAATTATTAGTGATCGCATAAGCTAAAAAGAATCATGACAGCTTCAGTTGTGCTACCGAGAGCAAATATTCTTCAAATCATTCCTTCTTGACGTACCCTTTGGCACGAGTACAAGACACTTGTTGTGGATGACCGTATTCTCTGCTGCACTCAGTCTTGTTTTTTTCCAAAGACATTTAACACCCAATAATATTCCTTTCAGCGATCTTATCAGACTAATACCCAAACTCTTTAATCTATCAAACATGATGAAACTCTTCTTGCATCGAATCAATCTAGCTAATGATTCTGCATCACCTCCTTTTGATATACTTTGGGTTTAGCAGACTCACGAGTAAGGGCGTACATGCATGGATTCAAACATACAGTATTGGATCTACTCTGTGTCATAACTGGATTGGTAGGGTCACCAATCACTTATTCCAGAGGATGATCTTTTGTCCATTTGTCAGTTGGGTGGTGCTTTTGATAAAAATTCATGCATATTCGACGGATCCTGATCTCGTGATGATGATTCAGCTTCATCAGAATCAGGAGAACAAAATAGATTAATGAAAGTATTTTTGTCAAGTTCTGCATTATCTTCTTAAATTAATTCATCGGCAAGATCATTTGTGATTGGAGAAGTTGGTTCATCAGAAGTAGATACTATTTGAAGAGCATCATTATCATTAAGAATGATTGTTGACGATGAAGGAGTGTCTTCATTATTAAGAGTATTAGGTGCAGTGGAATTAGTTGACATTTCTGGGTTTCTCTTCTCATAGTATTCTTCATAAAGTGGACCAAACAAATCATCCAAATCCTCTTTTTAACGGTGTTTGTGTTGATTCTTTTTTATAAATCATGAAAATTTCAAGCAATTTACGACCAGGTTCAAATTGTTGCATTAGAAGCCAATGTCGTATAACTTATCAAACTTGACATGGAAACTTGTCTCCATGATCTTTCTCTATGATCTGAACTCCTCTGATAAATTCTGGTTGTGGATTTTCAGCATGAGCACATTAATTTGATCTTTCTTTAAAAGGTGTTAACCTAGTTAATTTTTCTTCCCGTAAATCATCTTTCAGTCATACATGAACATTCTAAAGCAGCGCGAGATTTTACTCATGATCTACAAACTCATGGCCCTTTCAGTATTTATTTTAAAGATCTAAAATGCTTCCCTGTAGGATATGAGCTTTACTCAATCTCTAGATTTCTAGAAATGCCATCACTCAGGTATCCTCTTTTATAAAGAAATCTGTACATCGTAAAAATCCCAGATATTTAATCGTATTGCAGTGGGGTATACGCCTTGATTCCATCAAGACTCGCTCTAGGCTTATCTTTCAAGTATTAAGAATTCTATGTGTTTAGATTCTGGTATTAATGTTTTAGTTAATCCATGACTACCTTCTTTGATTCATCTATCATAGATAGATATTTTGATCAAAGATTCTTGTTATGTTGAACCTCCATTGTAGATGGATCGCATCAAAGTCCATGTTATCTTTGAACCTCTGTTACAGATAGATTGCATCAAAGTATATCATATTGATCTTTGAAGCTTATATAAAACAATTCCTTTTACTTCACTAGTTCTTTAAAAGAACCCATAAAGTATGATCCTCCAAAATCAAACCAAATAGATTGTTCATCGCTTACAGACACTTTTGGGATTACCTTAAGTTTTATTAACAACTTTTAAACCATAGATTTTGAAAATATCTATGCTAGACAGATTAATTATCAAATTGTTTTTAGAGAAAGATAAAATCTTATAGAGTTCTAACTTCCCTATACTTTCTAATGACTTTTAAAGACATCATCTAAGAGGATAAGCGTTTAAATAGCAAAAGTAGATTAAGACAAAAATTTAAGTTTTACAAAATCTGTATCTCAAAAGTTGTTAAAACTAATGCACGTACAAGCGTCATTACTTTTTGCAAAGATGCAGATTTTTTATTGATGTACGCCTTTAGGACGCTATCCTTTTAAAGATTTTAAATACAGCACATTGATGACATCAAATAGCGTTACTTTTATAGCATCATTTATCCTATGTAAATAACTCATTTAGTTTAATTATTGCAAAGAATTGTTACTTAATCATTTGTATTTGAGAATTACAGTAATTATGAAGTACTTGGTGAAGATTAGCAAAAAGGCACGCATTCTGGAGCTTAAACGAAGAAATATGAAGATTACTGTTCTGACATCCAATACGCCGTATCCATCAAGGAAGATACGGCGTATCTGTGCAAGCACTTCACCAAAGACCACAAAGGATCAAGGATCAATACGTCGTATCCAGAGAAGACCAATATGCCGTATTCAAGTTATGGAAATAAAATATTCTGGAAGATATCGAACGTGGTCCCTACTCCAAGAAACCCTCGATATGCCGTATTGACCTCAGTCAATACGCCGTATCGACCAAATTCCAGACCTTATAAATAGAAAACCTAAAAACGGGTTTTTAGTGTGCTAAATCATATTTTCGATACCTAAAACATAAAAGTCGATTTTCAGAAGAGAAGAAGAGCAAAAGAGGTCTTGCAATGTAATTAATTCCGTATGAAACAACTTGTTATCCTCCCAATACACGTGTAATCGTTTAGTTTTTTTTGTATCATTCGTTACTAGGATTATTTTACCTTAGGCTAAATTATTACACTTATAATGATTATGACCGTTATGAACGTCTAATACCCTTCGGGTGTTATCCATTATTATGAAGATCTAAATGTTTGAGGTTGTTATCTCGAGTGCTAAATATTAATCTTGATTGCTTGTTTATGTTTTATCAGTTTATACTTGTTTACACGTGCTTTGTAATGCGAACCTATCATTCATCTGGATCTAGTGATACATACCAAGTAATCTAGATGCCGGGATGACTCTCCATATAGTGATTTATACATCTAAACCAATAGGATCACAATTAATAACCTATCTTTGTCTTTATATTGTGAGCTAAGTTGAACCGGCAGGTGACCCTTGGGATCAACGAGTACGTTCTCAATTAATTGTAAAGACTTGGTTAGTGGACTGCTAGTGTATAAATTGCCTTTAAGCAGTAAGTGGGTAATGTCTCTATGAGCTAGGGTTTAACAAGATCACCATTGCTTTAATCCCTAAGATAGATTATAATCAGCAAACAAGGATGCTTTATGTGGATACGTTTAGTTATGACAGAATTCTTTGTATCTAGGTCTTAGGAAGAAGTACCGCCTAAATCTTAAGAATGATATGTCTCATCGAGATAAGTAATCATTACACTAAATAAAATAAAAAACCAACGTCTAAGTGGATAATAATGGTTTAATCCATTTCTTATATTTTGCTAGACCGCTCCATATTATCTTCTGTTAATTTCTCCCCCGCTTGCATGTGTTTTAGTGTCTTAAGTTGATTTTAGTCACCACAAAACCCGTGTCAGTCTCTCAGACTGAAAACCCCCTTATCCGTTAGATTTAAGATTAACATAGGTTTAGCATAGGTTTAACATAGAATAGAATTAACTTAGTTTAGATAACCAATATTCAAATAAATTATAAGATTGTTTCTCGCTTATATTAGATTCAGTCAACCCCATCACTATACCACAAAACTAAACGCCCATCGACCCGGGTACACTGTCCGTATTAAAGTGTTTGTTTTTGGTAAAGTCGGCAAATATAAAATTTAAAACATGAAACATAAAGTACAACCACATAAACGACACATCAAGTTTTTGGCGGACGTTGCCGGGGAGTGAATAATTTAATCTTGATTTTTATTTGATATTTTGGTTTTTAACATTAGATTAATCTAACCCTTAGGATTAGTGTAATTTAGATTAGTGTAAAATTTCCTTATATACTTGCCTGATATAATTTGTTTCGATTAATTGTTTATTAGTTAAATGTTTTGTGCGTTTATTTTGTTTTCCTAAATACATAGTCTAGTCTGATAACCTGATACGTACAGCTATCCACTTTTATTGGATACGGCGTATTCAACTTTCTTACCAATACAGCGTATCCATTCTGTTTAAGCAATACGACGTCTTCAATTATTTTCATACGGCGTATTGGTTAACAGTTTTAAGTATCTTTGCAAGTCTATTTTTCTAGGATAGCTTTACTTTGAAATCGTGTCTTACTTTTCAGGAGCAGCATCCAGACTTCGTCCATATCATTTTACCTACCCGAAAAGAAGGTTAACAATGGAAGAAATGTTATACGAAATTATTAACGAAGGAAAATGGGAACATGAAGAGATGAGGGCATTCATCTGTGAATTTTGAACAACCAACGAGATCTTATTCAAGGAAAGGAACAATTCATTAAATGAGCTCAGATTCGAGGTACAAGAGTTGTTAAAGGTGATCAATAATACTCCGATGACAAATTACGAAACTGAAGGAGTGACTACTAGAGGTGGAAAGACGAAGATTGTTAATGTTTAAACTAGCAGCACCAACGAACATGCAAAATAACCTCTAGTGGTAAATCACGACAAACCAGTTGAATCAAATGATGTCCTCGACAAAAATCAACCTCAAACATCCAACGAGCCTGTTATTCAACCATCCAGTAAGGTACAAACACAATCGATCCCCTTTCCCCGAAGGTTGAGAAAAGAAAAAGAAAAAGCTCAGCAAAGAAAGTTCTTAGAAAACCTGAAGCAACTCCACATCAATTTGCCATTCATCGAAGCCCTAGCTCAAATGCCGAAATACGCCAAATTTCTGAAAGGTTTGCTGACAAACAAGGCCAGACTCGAAGAAGCTTGTACGATCACTATGAATGAAAGATGCTCAACTGTATTATTATACAAGCTTACATCAAAAGAAAAAGACCCAGTAAGTTTTACTATTCCTTATGACATTGGCCAATTGTATATCAATAATGCGTTAGCAGACCTAGGGGCTAGCATAAGCTTGATGCCGTATACGATGTATGAAAAATTAGGTTTAGGAGAACCAAAGGCTACTAGAATGAGCTTAGAACTTGCGGACAGGTCAATTCGATACCCAAGAGGAATAATTAAAAATGTGCTCATAAAAGTTTGATAAATTCGTCCTTCTCATAGATTTTGTTATTTTGGATATGCTCGAAGACTCGAGGGTTCCTATAGTTTTAGGAAGACCATTTTTGGCAACCGCTCGAGCTATGATAAGAACGTTATAATAAAAAAAAATAACGCCTAAGGGTAGAGGGACGATGATGTAATTTTTTGACGTAGAATCAAATCGATTAAGAACACCGCGCCAGCTTAAAGAAGATGAATGCTATAGAATTGATGCACCTTAGACGACACAACAACACAAAGGCTCAGGAATTACTACTGCAAATGAAGGGTCCCTAATTTGTTTTTTTACTCAAGGGACTAAGAACATCAATTGAACAATCAGAACATATAAAAGCTGTGACTCTCTAAAGAAAATAAGTCAAACAATGAATCCTGATTTAGGATACCAATATGCACATTATCAACTCTGATAATACGACCGTATTCTCTACTCTCTACTCTCTCATATGAACCGAAGAACAACAAGAACCTATGGAGTTAAAAGAGAACATCTTATTTGGCTATGCTAACGATTGATGAAAAGAGACCTGAGCTGAAGAGTTTGCCTAACCATCTTGAATACGCATACCTACAGGGCGATAAATCGTTTCCTATAATCATCTCGTCTAAATTATCTGAAAGGAGAAAATGTTACTTTTGTAGGTTTTGGAAAAACATAAGAGAGTAATTTCTTAGAAAATGTCAGACATCAAAGGAATCAATCCGTCATTCTACACGTACAAAATTTTAATGGAGGATGACTTCAAACCAGTCATCCAACCTCAAAGGCGTTTAAATCCTAAGGTCCAAGATGTGGTAAAAAACAAGATCGTTAAGTTACTTGATTCCGGGCTGATTTATCCAATCTTAGATAGTTCGCGGGTCAGCCCTATTCATGTTGTGGCAAAGAAAGAAGGAATGATTGTAGTTTTGAATGATAATAATGAATTAATTCCTTCTCGAACAGTTATACGATGGCGAGTGTGCATCAATTATTAAAAACTTAATGATTCAACTCGAAAGGATCATTTTCCCTCTTCCCTTTAGGATTCTTCAGATTCCGATCGCACCCGAGGATCAAGAAAAGACAACATTCACTTACCCTTATTGACTTTTTGCTACAAACGAATGTCGTTCGGATTATGCAACGCACCTGCAACCTTTCAAAGATGTGTGACAGCAATTTTCCACGACATGGTAAAAGACTTTATGGAAGTATTCATGGATGAATATATCATCTTTGGTAAATCTGTAGATTGTTGTCTCGCTAATTTAGACAGGATGCTTGCTAGATGTGAAGAACCCAACCTTGTGCTGAACTGGGAAAAATGTCATTTTATCGTGAAAGAAGGGATCATTCTAGGGCACAAAATCTCTGGGGCGGGTATTGAGGTTGATAGAGCTAAAATCGATGTAATAGCTAAGTTGCCATACCCAACAAACGTAAAAGGAGTTAGCAGTTTCCTAGGGCATGTTGGATTTTATCGAAGGTTCATAAAAGACTTTTCCATGATCTCTAAACCAATGATGAAACTTTTGATGAAAGACGCAAAATTTGATTTTTCTGATGATTACAAAAAGGCGTTTAATATTTTAAAAGAAAGATTAACCACAACGCCTATCATAATATCTCCCGATTGGAATGTACCCTTTGAATTAATGTGTGACGCTAGTGATTTCACTGTTGGAGCTGTTTTGGGTCAACAAATAGATGGAAAATTCAAACCAATCTATTATGCCAGCAAAAGTCTGAATAATGCCCAAGACCATTACACCACCACTGAAAAAGAACTTCTTGCAGTTGTTTTCTCTTTTGATAAATTTCGTCTGTATCTTGTCTTATCAAAAACTGTAGTCTACATTGATCATTCTGCATTAAAGTATTTGTTTAGTAAACAGGACGCCAAACTAAGGCTTATAAGGTGGGTACTGCTTCTTCAAGGGTTCGAAATCGAGATTAAGGATAAAAAGGGGCAAAAAACTTGGTTGTGGATCACTTGTCAAGACTTGAGAACCTGGATTTGGGAACATTCACGGAAGAAGAAATCGCGGATTAATTTCCCGACGAACATCTAATGATATTGAAAGCCGAGCTAAATGACAACGAACCATGGTATGCGGATTATGTTAATTATATTTTTGGAAATATCGTGCCTCCGAAATAGACACCAGAAAAAAGAAGAAGGATTTTCTCTCAAGTGAAGAACTATTTTTGGGATGAACCATACGCATTCAGGCTATACCCGAATAATGGAATGAGGCGATCCGTTGCTGGAAGTGAAATCCTTAAAATCTTGGCACATTGTCATTCTGGACCAACTAGGGGACATCATAATGCGTCGATTACTGGAAGAAAAGTCTATGAATCTGGATTCTTTTGGTCTAGCATCTATAAGGATGCTAAAGATTACATGATGAGATGTGATTCATGTCAAAGGTTGGGAAACATATCATCAAGGAGTGAGATGCCTCAAAACAACATTCAGGTATGTGATGTATTTAATATATAGGGACTAGACTTTATGGGTCCCTTTCCTAACTCAAGGGGAAATAAATATATATTAGTAGCAGTGGATTATGTATCAA
>BQNB010002109.1:83238-123191 GCA_026074375.1 Tanacetum coccineum
TCTTACTTTACCAAATAAGCATAATATTTCTTCTTCACCAAATGAGAACCCTTTAACCATCTAAGGTTAGAATTAGGAAAAATTGAACATATTCCACAAACCATTATCGTGCTTTCTTTCAATAAGTGATCGTAAGAGGATTTCGAATATGAAGATGATTATTATTCAAACGATAATCAATCCCAACATTCAATCTAATTACAAAAATATAAACATGAAATCGAGACTATGATTTATCTAGATCATAGAAATATCAATCAAATGACCATAAATATCTTTCCGTGTCTACATGTTTAACCATCCTCGGATATTACATGAAATCACGAAGTCGATTGCAAGACAACAAGATTAGTCATTGAATTGCAATTCACACTTGCAATGAAGATGCTTCATTGAGTATAAAGTGTTCAAATGTTGTGTTATTAGCTATGGTCAAACTATACATGCTAAACTTAACACACTCTAAGTAGGATTAACGACTTATGAATTTCCATGTGGAAACTCATAAGTACTCCAACTTGATAAGCAAGTCTTGGACGTTATTTCCGAAAACTCAAACCAAGAACCCTTATAACTTATATAAGCTTCTCTTAATAACCTAATTTCAACACCATCTCTCAAATAATGGGAAAATGATCCTTACCCAAATTTGGCACCTCCACGGATCGATGGATCCTTCATCTTAGATTCATCTTCGGTTTAGGTAGATCCGCCCTATGGCATTAGAGTTAAATATCTTCCTTTTGTTAATCACTTGTTTTAAAAGTCCAACATACATGCAACTAAACTTTAGTTAATCATCATTATTTATACAAAGAAACATTCACAAGATCTATTGAGGTAAATAACCTTAATTGGATTTCTTTCATAAAATACATGCAAATGTGCATTCTTTGAACACTCTCATTATAGAGCATTACACATTGTCACTCTTAAGCATACTCCTATGTCCTATGTGACTCTTTCTTTTTTACACCTACAACAACTTGCTTGCTCTCTCATTTAACCTTAGAATTCCACACATCTTAATTAGGATTATGCGAACCGAAATTAAAGCATATTAGTTGAGTCATGTTAGGCCCTCTATGAAAAGATAATACAAATTTTATCTTTGCTACACTTCATTAGGAAAATATAGGAATTATATTTTGTTTAACATGAGAATGACTACTATAGAATCTGTCGCACTAGAAATTCAATTTGACCTAACGGTTGAATTGCTTCCAAGAGTGAAGTTGGGTTCGTGGTATAACCCGTAAAAATGGTCGTGTTTAGCCTGAATTGAGCACCACTAGTGATAGTCTCATATTCATTCTCTAATTTGATTAAATGCCTCTTCCTAAATATGCCTAATGATAGTCTACATCGATAGACTTTGTATTTCATTAGGAGTGCACACTAAGCAAGTAGAAATTAGGTTTCTCCTTAGTCAATCTAGACTACTTGCATTTCACATATGTGCTTTGAAGGTTCAAGATGATAACGTGCTCCCACGTAATGCAATTATATGCTTTCATGTTTATCTTAATGCTCAATGTTTATTTGCTTAGCTATTGAATGCATGTTTGTTGTAAAAGCGTTTGCCTTTTTCTAGCAATTTAGATAAAATATCTCTTAGTTTATCTAAATAACACATGCTCCTAAATGCTAAATGCTAACATGTTTTACATGATGATTACATTTAAAATTATCATGTTTTGTTTGCGTCATCTTACATAACTTACATGTTAATTGTGCACCTACACTATGTTAGGTTGATGTATGATAAATAAGGTTTAGATGTCATACAGTCTTACACATTAATCTTGTTGATTATTGTGTTGATGCATGCTTAGATAAACTTGCATGCTTATATCTATATGTCTTATACATCTATGTATATATTTTCTCACACTAGAATATCTTTCTTCGCGTCCGGGTCACTAATCTAAATTTTCAAAAGAGTCATAAAATGGTCTTAAATCTTCTAGAGTCTTCCTTCACACATTTCTTTAATCACCATCTCCCTTTCTTCCAAATAATCCACTCTTTGTCACGGAAAAGTTAGATGCAAATCTAATACCCTTCCAAGTAGGTTTGACAACTTAAATATTTCATCCGAGATATTTAAGTATCTTTAACTTGCAATCGCAAACGTTAAAGGTCATATCCGAAAATTCCTATTCAAGCCTTTTAACAACATTAGTTAAAACGCTCTCTATTTCTCTTCGACGAAAACATTCTTTCTCTTCGATGAAACATTCTTTCTCTTCGACGAAAACACTCTTTGTCTTTCGATCACACCTCTTTCTTCTCACTCAACCACGCCTCTTCACAAATAGAGATGGCTAATCTCTTTCCTCCACTATTTCCGCTACCACCTTTAACATAACCTTATACCTCGTCATGTGATTGTTATATAAACATTCACAATACTTAAGAAGACCACCATCCGTCTTGACATTGTCATGCTCGTCGCCTCCATCTTCATTTGTTTTATTCTTCTTTATTATTATTATTATTACTATTATTATTATTACTATTATTATTTTCACGTACGAAACACGCTGAAGATACGTCACCATTTCCTTCGGGATAATGTCCAAAAGGAAACATCTCCATCGAAAAGGTTACGTCTGAAGATAACATCACCGACATTCTTTCTTTACCTCTCAATCGCGAATCGTTAAATTATCTTCGTCTTGGTATAGAAATGATGGAACATATTCCGTAAATCGTTCTTTTCTTTTCCTATGTCTCGATTCTAGTATTTGTCCCATTCCGTGTCGTGACAACTTAATTACTTCATCCGAAGTATTTTAAGCACATTTAACTTGCAAAATGCAAATTAAAATGTTACTTCTTTCAAAAAATTCATCAATTACCCAAACATCTCCCCTGTTGGCGGTCCAGCGACCCCCAGACCTATTCTAGCGGGCCCCAGATATGTCTGGGACCGCCGGCAGCAGGCTTGTGATATGTGTTGATTATTTTTCAAATCATAAAACGAACATCCTTTCTCTCTCTTTTTCTTGCTTCTACGAGCTCACGTTTATTCTCCTATCCCAACACACATAAGCATCGTTGCTTATATTGTCAATAGTCAAGTGAATTTCATCATGGAATGTACCTCTGTCTCAAACACAATCCTTACAATCGTCATACTTGTTGGGAAAATAGATTGTAACAGACATAATACTGGTAGTATAACAGTTAAGTCTGGTAGAAATAGTTAGTTCTGTTAGTATTAAGTTAATACTGGCAGTACTAAGTTTATCTCTCTATAGATCAATGGTCATCCTCACATCCTAACACTCACAAGCATCATTGCTTATGTTGTTAATAGTCAAGTGAATTTCATAATGAAATGCGTCTCATTCTCAAATACAATCCTTACAATCGTCATACTCACAAATCTCCTCACATCTTGGTCCTCACTTCTCGTAAACCTCTTTTCTCACCTCGAATGGTCTTTTCACTTCTAAACAGTTCCTCTCTTTCTCAATAATCTTCTCACTTCGAATAGTCGTCTCACTTCTAATAGTCTTTTTTACTTTCGAATTTTCTTCTCACTTCTAAACGTTCTTTTTCACTTCTAATAAGTCTTGTCTCCTCTAACGTTTCCTCTCACGTCTAAACATTTCTTCTCTTTTAATAGTCTTGTCACTATTAAAATTCCTCCTATATCTCTCCTAACTTAATTATTTCATCCGAAATATTTAAGTAATTTACGAAATGCAAATGTCACTCCTTCGTTAAACTTGCCACTTTCTAGAAAGTGAAGAACATAAAGAAGATATTCAATCTTCAAATGTTATTGAGTCACCACATTGTTGAGTCTCTCATTATTCTTCCACCATGAAAGAACTACCTCATTTCACATCCCACTTTTGTTCCTCAACATTGTCAACCAACAAAACACCAAACAAACCTTTGAATTCCCAATCATCCACTTTTGTCTCGATAGGATCATATGCACATCAATTGTTAGTGCAAATGATATATCAATCTTTTCTATCAACCCTCACGTCAACACTTCCTTTCTTGTATTATGCAATGCCCTAGCTACATTTCAGCGTTGTATGGTGGCTATCTTTCATGAACTGATTGAAGATAGTATGGATGAATTCTTCGTCTTCGAAAGTTCTTTTGATCAATTTCTCGTAAAACTAGAAAAGATGCTCAAACGATGTGAGGAAATGGACCTCGTGTTAAATTGGGAAAAATGTCATTTCATGGTAAGAGAAGGAATTATTCTTGGCCATAAAGTTTTTGAGGCGGGAATTGAGATAGATACTGCGAAGATAGAGTCAATTTCTAAATTGCCTTATCCGACCAATGTGAAGGACATTCAGAGTTTTTTTAGGACATGTGGGCTTCTACCGTAGGTTCATAAAAGACTTCTCCAAGATCGCGCGTCCAATGAACCAGCTTCTCATAATTTCTCTGAAGGATGCGCTCAGGCCTTTGATAAACTAAAATAGGAGCTGACTTAAACCCCCATCATGATAAAATCAGAGTGGTCCCTACCTTTCAAAATCACGTGCGATGCTAGTGATTTACGCTTGTTGGGAAATTGTAGACAAAGAAGGGATAAACAATTTCACTATCCATTACGAGTAAAACGAACGCTAGTAAAACGATGAATGAGGGGTAGGAAAACTACACAACTACGGAAAAGGAACTTTTGGCCGTTGTATTCACATTTGATAAATTCCGTCAATACCTGGTGCTTTCTAAAACCATCATTTTTACTGATCCCTCCGCATTGCGGTATCTCTTCATAAAACAAGATGCCAAACCATGATTAACAAGGTAGATCTTATTGCTTTAGAAATTTGACATCAAAATCCGAGATAAGAAAGGCGCCAAAAACCTTGCAGTAGACCATCTCTCTCGGTTAGAAAATCCTGATCTTAGGAAATTAACAAGGGCAGAAATTTGAAACTTGTTTTTGGAAGAACACCTTATGGAAATCTCTAAAGAAAAGGAATAACCCTGGTACACCGATTTCGCCAACTACCTAGCAAGTAGGGTACTACCTTTTAGGTATACCCGTCAAGAGAAACAGAAGTTCTTTAATGATTTAAGGCATTACTTCTGGGATGAACCCTTTTTTTCAAACAATGCGCATACCAGATTATTTGACAATGTGTTTCTGGGAATGAAGCCTCCCAAATTCTTCGACAATGTCATAGCAGTCCTTCAGGAGGGCATCATGGGATTGCAACCACTGCAAGGAAGGTCTATAAGGTTGGGTTTTATTGGCCAAATATTTTTCGCGATGCGCGAAAATTAGTCTAGTCCTGTGACGCTTGCCAACGGGCTGCTAATATTTCTACAATCAAGCGGGAATATATACATCTTAGTAGCCATCGACTACGTATCCAAGTAGGTGGAAGACCAAGCTTTGTGTTAGTGCAAATATTACGATATTTAATCTATACGATCTCTTTATGTTTTGGTGATGACAAACATGTAACTTGTAATACGTAATGTAAAGTGCACAAGTAACTCGTAATCACAAATTATCAATGCATACTTGCATCCACATCTCTTGACATCTCAAGTCTACATCAACACCGACATTTGTTTGCACCTGACGTAAATTACGTAAGGTATGTACAAACAACATTAAACTTGTAGGATGATCAAAGAAATAAGTTTTTGTCTTAAACTTTATATTTTTATAAACAAACAAAACTATTTCTCAAAAATTATTTAGACAAATTATTTTTGAATTATAAAAAAATGTTTTATTTTGTAATTATTTTGAATTTTAAAATCTGGTCATTTCCCCCTAAAACAAGTGTCACTTTCACCAGATTTCACCTTCACCACAAAAAGACAAAAATAGGAGCGTCTGTCAGGGTGGTCCCTTAAATAGGCCGGCGGCCCCCTTAAATACCGGCGGCCCCCTAATATATCTGGGATCGCCGTTTCCTGACAGGCTATTTTTCAGCTCCTATAAATAGTGGGTCACCTCCAACTATTTTCACAACCCTTTTGCACGATTTTCTTTCAGTTCTTTCTCTCTCTAGATCTCACTAAATCTCTCTAAATATTTGATCATTCAACTTGGTTAATCTTGTTTAAATGTGATCAAATCTTTTATCCTTTCCTCCTTTCCTCAAGTGCAAGAGAAGAACTTTCGTCATCGCCAAGATACGAAGTTATGTAGTCTAGTTAGTTCATTTGTAACATTTATTACATATAGATCTAGTCCATATCTTTCATTCTTGTGTAGTTGTGTAGATCCGGATAGTGTATTGATGACGTACCCTCCTCTCCGGTTCGAAGGCCTACCCTTCGAAGCCCGAATGAGATCTTCTCTCAATTACAACCAATAACCTTCGAATAGTTTCGAGTGGCGTAAAACCATCTTCAGGATGGTTACCAGTATGGGAATCCGCCACGCAAAGCCCTACACCCTTCGCGGTGGGCCTTCGATGAAACTAGAGCAAAGGTCAGATAGTCAAACCCACGTTATCCATCTCTATCAAGGTCTTCCCGCCAAAATAGAGATCATGGTACACAACCCTAAGAATCACCCCTTAAATCGTGGGACACCCCCATGATCACCGGTCTTTGTGCTAAGCCTCGTCCCATCTCATTTCTACACCTATAAATAGATGGTAAGGGCTCCAGGTATGGCTAGAACTCTTCACACACTTACTTACGTTATCATACTTTACCAAATACAAAGCACATAATTACTCTCACGCCGGAGGTAATTCGCAGGGACACCCTCTGCGCTTCACTTAACGTAGTGTTTTCATTTGTGTTGACACAGGTTATTCAAGGCTTGGCAACTCAACAATCACTCAAAGAACTCTTCGATCTCATCGAAGCCTGATCGTGCCCATATTTGCACAATCGGTGGCGCCATCCATGAGACCGCAACAATTAGTCCCGTTCAAACCAAGCCTAGTAACTGTCAAAATAACTTACCTTCTTTTCCGGCATGACAAGCGGGAGAGAAATTACACCACCACCGGGTTTCTCAGCAGTACCCATAAATACCACCATGTTTGCCGCCACCACTCCTAAAAACACGCCTATGGCTTATCGTGCTTCCACCTCAGCTAATCCCAATCCCGTAATTAGCACGACTTTCGTCAAAGCCAATTATGAAGCCCTTGAGTCTCTCTTAAGGGACCGGCGTAGGCAAATGCGTAATAATGACCTTCGAACCAAACTAGAGTACTTCAGCGAAGATTACGATGAAGAACGAGAGATGGAGCTAAGACTTGAGCCTACCAGAGCTGCCACTCCACCTCTTCGAGTAGCATCTCCCAGGATCCGTAGACGGGGGGAAAGAACAGTAGGGTTCAAAGGAACTCAGAGTAGAGGGGAAAGCAGGGTCGAAAGGAATACCAAAGGGGGAAGGCCTTTAGAAGAAACACCCAGAGGAAAGAGAGATCAAAGTGTGAATCTCCCTCCACTTTTAGCGGCCCATTTAGGGAGAGGCAAGAATGGGCAACCTTTGCAATCTTCTTTGACTTCCGCTTATGAAGGTCAGGCACTTCCAAATAACATAGGAGTGAATCTCCCTTCTAACGGTACGTTCCTCTCACACCATGCTCAACCTTTCATACCTGCTAGCTTGAGAATACCTAACGGGTTCATGCCTACTCACATTCACCCTTATCAACAACCTACGAGTTTTGTTAACGGGCAGCACTTAAGCTTCCCCACGCAAACTCCACCGGGAAACCTCCCTATGGGGGGGGGGATTCCTGTCCATCTCCCACAGGAGGGGCACGCACCACAGACCTTCGCAAATAGTAATATGCCTTCCCAAAATGGTTTTACGTACCCCATAAATATGCCTACAAACAGTTATCCTTTTTATACACAGCCTATGTACCCATTCCCAAACGTGCCTGTGTATACCAACCCAAATCTGACAGGCGCTGTCTTGAACCCTGTGGGTTCGGTAACACCTTTTGTGCGCTGGATAGAGGACTACCCTCTCCCAGACGGACTAAAAATGCCTTCCTATATCGGTTCTTATGATGGGAAAGGAGACCCAGATAACTTCCTGCACCTTTTCGAAGGAGCTATACGGATGCAAAAATGGTTAATTCCGGTAGCCTGCCATATGTTCACATATACCCTCAAAGACTCCGCCAGAATATGGTGGAACAGTCAGAAAGTAGGTAGCATCCTCGATTACGAAGATCTTAAGGCAAAATTCCGATCGCATTTTAGCCAACAGAAGAAGTTCACGAAGACACATCTAGCTGTCCACAACATCAAACAAAGAGAAAGCGAAAGCACTCACGCCTTCATCACAAGATATACAGATGATACCTTGTAGATCCTGGGTTTACATGAAGAACAACAAATCTTGGGTTTTGTTCATGGCTTGAGAACAAGAAGTTTGGTCGAGCATCTCTCCACGGACCTTCCATCCACTTACAAAGGTCTAATGGAGAAGACTTACACATGGGTTGAAGCAAGAGAGGTAGCCACTAATGGTGCCTCAAGCGATCGAAGAGACAATTTTAAAAGGTCAAAGAAAAGTTCATGGGATAATAATAGAGGACAGAAAAACAAAGACAGATTCTCCCCCTACCGGGGACCTAATCATGGTTTGCTTCCTAGTCTGTCAAAAAGTCCGAAGGAAATTCTCGCTACAGAGAAGGCTGCAAGAAGCTTCGAGCCACCTCCAAAGATTTTTAGAAGTAAGCGATCGCGAGATATGTCCAAGTACTGTCACTTCCATAAAGATTACGGACACGATACCAATGATTGTAGACACCTCAAAACTCAGATTCAAAAGGCTGTAAACTCGGGACAACTTTTGCACCTCGTGAAAGGAATAAAAAAGGAAAGAAAAAAGTCATCCGACACCCTACAAGGAGAAAGTAAAAAGGATAAAGGTACCACACTCGTTGAAGCCCATATAGCAAAAAGCCTCGCACAAGAAAATACAGACTACGAAGGAAAGGAAATTATATTTCCTCCAGTAGCAAAGGTGAATAACGCACCAGTAATTATAGAGGCCAATATATTTGGAAGAAAGGTGAGACGAGTATACATGGACAGCGGAAGCTCATGCAAGATTATCTACGAGCATTGCTTTAAGAAACTAAATCCTACCATCAAAGCCACTAAAGTGGACCTGAAGACCCCTCTAGTAGGGTTCTCAGGAGAACATTCTTGGTCTATTGGTGAAGTTCTGTTAGAGATCACAATAGGAGACCCCCCCCCCCTCTCAAGGACAAAAATTCTTAACTTCGTTATTGTAAGGTCCGAATCCTCACACAATATTCTGTTAGGAAGAACAGCGATGCAAAGAATAGGAAATCGGTAGTCTCAAACGATTCACCGAGCCATTCCAATTTCATACCAAAAACGAATCGAAATTTGTACTCATTTGACGCGAAACTGATGAAGGATACGAAAAGCGGCCAGAAGATATTTACCATACATGAGGAAAGGGGTGCTCAGTTGCGGTCAAAGCTGAATGAAAAAAATTATTCATAAATCAATAAAGAATTCCTGCCACAAACGGTGACCATCGAAAAGAGAGCTACCTAAACGTTTCCAAAAAAGAGTGAAAACCTTTAAAGTCAAGCAAACGTTTCTTCGCTATGAACTCGCTGATTGACAGGGATTCTAAGAACCATAATGGTTGAAGGAAAACCTTTCAACACGAAACATAAGCTAAATGAGTACAACCATGTTAAGCCAATAAAGTAGAACAAGAGAGGTTTAGGTCCAAATCACAACATGACAGCCTGTAAAGAAACAAAAGAACTTACAAAAGCAGGGATACTATGAAAGGTCCAGCACCAAACATGGGTAGCCAACCCTGTTATGGTAAAAAAGAGTGATGGATGATGGAGAATGTGTGTGGATTTCATACACAAAAACAAGGCTTGTCCCAAAGATTGCTATCCACTACTAGAGATCGATTGGAAAATAGAGTCCCTCTCATGGTTATATTTGAAGTGCTTCCTAGACGCCTACAAGGGTTACCATCAAATCCAAATGGCAGAAGAAGACGAAGACAAAACAGCCTTCTACGCAAGAGAAGGAGTCTTTTGCTACAAGAAGACGCCGTTTGGTCTCAAAAATGCAGGGGCAACATACCAATGGTTAGTGGACAAGGTCTTCGGTCACCAAATTGGAAGAAACCTTGAGGATTACATAGACGACATGGTCATCAAAAGTACTTCTGAAAAAGAAATGTTGAAAGATATACAAGAAACCTTTGAAAGGTTTCAATCGATCAACATGAAGCTAAACCCGAAGAAATGCTCATTCGGTGTTGAAGAAGGCCCCTTTTTAGGACACCTCATCACTAAGCAGGGCATAAAAGCCAATCCTTCAAAGGTTAAAGCAGTCATTGACCTCGACCAGCCAAGAACACCAAAATACATACAAAGTCTCAATGGGAAGCTAGCAGCCCTCAGCCGGTTTTTATCGAAAGGTGCAGAAAGATACCTGGCTTTCTTCAAAGTACTCAAAGGGTGCAAATATAAAAAGAGCATACAGTGGACAACCGAAGCCGACAAAGCACTAGAGAAAATGAAGAAACTCGTTCAAGCCTTACCAACACTCACTGCACCAAGGGTGGGAGAAACTTTAACAATGCACCTCGCCGCCTCAAAAGAAAGTATAAATGTTGTGCTTGCCGCGAAGAGAAATGAAGGATGGACCCCCATTTATTTCGTAAGCAGGGTCATACAAGGAGCCGAACTCAACTATCCTACCTTGGAGAAGCTTGTACTGGCCTTGGTTCACGTAGAAAGAAGACTCTGAAGATACTTTCAGGCCCACACGATAATAGTTCTCACAAACACACCCATTAAGCAAATGCTCACAAAGCCTGAAAAAACAGGAAGAGTAGCCAAATAGGCAATCGAATTGGGAGAACAAAATATCGTGTTCCTGAGAAGGAATGAAAAAGAAACGCCAGCTGATTTCTTGGTCGAAATACGCTTCGAGGATAATGAGAAGAAAGAAAAACCAAAGGAGGTGCCAGATTCAAACAGTAAGTGGAGACTCTACACCGACGGAGCCTTCAACTCAAACAGATCAGGAGCAGGGCTAATGTTGATAGATCCCGAAGGTAAAGAGTATACTTACGCTTTATGCTTCGAGTTTGAAGCAACTAACAATGAAGCAAAATACAAAGCATTGCTAGTAGGTCTACGGAAGGTTTGATAACATAAAATCAGATATTACAGCACGGAAGGTTTGGTAACAAAACCCATCAAAGGTCGAGAAAAGTCTCTCAAGGGTATTGACTATGGAACCAATCATATGTAGGAATCCACGACCAACAACTATTGGTGAATCACGGTCGATCGGAATATCTAAGATCAGAAACTGAGCAATCAAGGTAGTGACTCCTACCTGACAGAGAATGTTTGTGAGTATCCCCATAGCTTCTGCCTCAGTGTGATTTATCATCGTGATTCCTCTATCCACCTTCTTCATATCGTCTCTCCCTATTGCACATAGATTCGGAAAGGCATAGTGTTTATATCTGACCCAGTATCTGCTAACGCATTTTCGTTAACCTGTCCCGCCAGTTTTATGGGAAATATGAAAGCTCTAGGATCTTCTTTTCCTTTTAATGCCTCTCCCTTTATTCTCTTTACTGCTTCCTCTTCTTCTTTTATAATCTTTCCATCTAACTCCAACCTGTCTTTCTAAACTTCATTGAGAATTTTCTTATATTTGTCATTATAGGTCATAGTCTCGATTATTAGCCTTTCCTCCTCTAATAAAGCAAACTTTTGACTTATTCTAATTGCTATTGCTTCTCTAGCTGCTTCTTCTTGGGTTAAATGACCACCAGTTGATGAAGATGTTCCCACATCTTGATAGAAAAAGTTAAGGTTTTCTGTTGCCCGCTTCTTATTGAGGCTACTCTTTCCCATTTTGCATATGAATGGTGAAAGTCTTACTTCACCCAACATTGGTACATCATCTATGTTGAAATTAAGCAAATGGTCCCAATCATCATTGCTCTTTCCTTCTTCTTTGGTTTCTTTCAAGAATGGATCAATATCAGGGTATATTGTGATGGTTCCAGCCCCGAAATCAGTAATTGCCTTGGTTAAGCGTAAGAATGATCTCCCAAAAATCACCCCTGGTTCAACATCATCTTCTTCTGGGTTGATAATAAACTTCACAAAGTAGATTTCACCTCTTAGTGCAACAATGAGTTCCTTCTTAACTATTTTGTTTCCTCTTTTGACTTCATGCTCCAAACATAGCTTTACTGCATACTCATTTGAGATCATATTCTCCTCTACTCTGAGATTAATCTCACCATCATAAGCTTCTAGCCCATTGACAAAACAAGGAGCACGAATCTATCGCTAACTTCTTCGGTATCCATCTGATAGAAAACCATAGTTTTCTTTTGCCCACTGTTAGCAGTGTCTTGAAATTCTGGAGAGTTCCAATCTCCAGATCCTTCAACTTTGTCACTCGAAATTACAACGACGTCTTCTCCTAATCAAATTTTTCCAAGACTCAAATTTGGATCCATAACTCTTATAAAATAAGACAACCTTAAAACAAACATTAGTGGGTTAGTTAAAACAAATAATAACACCTTTTTACATTTACATATTATCAATAAACAGATAGCATTTTTAAATTTAAGCAATTCTCATTCAAAAACAAACAAACAAGCATTCTGTTTAGTTTCAGCCCAGAAAGTGCAGCGCACTTTATAAAAAGTGCGGCGTACTTTATGAGTTTTAAGTCTTTTAAAATTTTTAATTTTAGCATTTTTATGTTTATTATTTTTATTATATCCTAAATACTTATTAAACATAGCAAATATCAAGTTTTTAAGCACACTTATCATCGAATAAAGTTTTTCAATTCTTTTTAAGTTTTTATTTTGCATAATATCAAAGTCAAATAAGCAACACTTAGTAAATAAGAGATATACAAAGGCATTTAGAAATTTAAATAAGCAAGCTATCAAATAATTCTTTTTGGTTTTTCTCCTTTTTATGTACGAAATACAAGATTTTGACTACTATGATCATAAGGAATAAATTCCACATTTTCAAAATGGTTAAATTACAGTTTAAGAGTTGGGGTTTTTGGTTTTTTGGTTTTCTCCATAAAAAAACTATTTCTCTTTGTAAAAGGAGAAAAAGTGCGGCGTACTTGATGGAAGTACGGCGTACTTTTGAGTTTTTGCAGAAAAACTGGCGCACAATGGTTATGTGCGGTGCACTTCCTGTAAAAATGGGTTTAGTTGAAAAAAAAATTGGTTTGTAATATAAAAATGTCTTATTTAAGAATGAAATCAATCCCCGGCAACGACGCCAAAAACTTTGATGTGTTATTAAAGCTTTAAATTTATAATACTAGTTTTATCCGATTTCCAACTAACACACAGGTAAAGTATAAACCCCCGTTTATAGTATAGGTTTAGGGTAAGACCAGGTCGTTCCACGGGATTGGTAATTCTTAGAAATGGTCGATTATATTACGAAAGGGTAAATCTTATAGACTGTCACTATCTAAAGATTTCAAGGTACTTCAAGATATAAAATGATGTTGTTTGGGAGAACGAGAACAAAAATAGATAAACTTGGATAGATAACGGGTTCAAGAATGAAGGTATAATCGATTAAAGAAACTGGTAGTTTGCTAAAACGATTGTCTATTTATTATAATCAAAAATCCTTTCGGCCTTTACTTTAGATTACAAAAATGCTTTAAGTTCAATTCAAGCTTGGAAATAATAAATATAATCTTTCTTAACCAAGTTCGTTAGACATATGGTTAAGCACTTAAACCTTTTATACTCGGGTTAATATACTTTTGTTAAGGGCCAATCCTCACAAGGCTAAGGATCTAGTTGACATAGACAATACAACTTTGGCAATTATGCATTTACCGGAGTCTTTCGACCTATATCCGGGCTAGAATGATGACAAATGACTATTAAAGAATCCAGGTATAAAAACATCAAGTTCATATTAACAATTTCCAAAATTCATTAGTTCATGATTCCTAAACAAACATGTTAAACTACTCCATATTCATAATTTCAAAACACATAACAAGCATGAACAATTCATAATTCATAATAATAAAGTAAGGAAACGTGTTTATATCAAACTCAATAGCAAAATATATTGATTCTTCAAGAGTTTCCTTCGAACAATAATTCCAACAACCCGAAAATTCAACTACAAACACTATAACTTCTTCTCAACACAACCTTCTAAGATCAAATGGTACTTTCCTCTACTAAAACCTGGAATATGATGAAGAACAAGGTTTATGTAGGATATTGGAAATCATAACACAATAGAAGATAGATGGATTAGTCAAGTCTAGAGAGAGAAAGTTAGAGAGAAAAGCTTTCTAGTGAGAGAAAGTAAACTTGTATTATGAAATGACTAACCACCTCTTCCAAGGCATGGAAGAGGCTTATATAGTAAGTTACAAACTGGCCTAAAGGCCTTGGTAGAGGGCTTACATGTTGGGTTTAATACTCGGCCCATTACCGAATCCTATACATTAAGCGCTTAACTACGAGCTACAATAAACAGTAAAATACACAGGGTGACCGAGTCTTTTTCTAATATCTAACAATCTACCCCTAAGGGAGGTCACCCTAGAAAATACAAACTTAAGCTCAGCAATCTTCTGATTGATCTTGTGTTTAGCTCGTAGTCTTTGATTCTTCACGTAATATCTTGTACTTTGAGGTAGTGATCTTTGTCTTGTGGCTTGTGATTGTACTTGATATGTGATCTTGAGCTTCTTTGAGATCATCAGCCAAATCTAATCTCTGATCATAAACTTGTGGTCTTTCGCCGTCTTGTACTTGTGTTGGACGGCTGCTCATACCTTTTTGATGGTGAAGCTGTGATTATTTACCGTACTGATATTCCTTTAACTTTAATACTTGATCACTTCGAGAGGACTTTGATATCAGAGTTGCGAAAGCTTTGAAACATATACTTAAGCTTTCATGAGGTCATTAGATGTATCGGTCGAGTATGAGCATGCGGTTATGAAATAGACTCCACTGGAACGAGGTATCTCCATCTCCATCTTTACTTGAACCTGTAATAAAACAGTTAGCAATAAAGCTTGTGGACGAATATGGCTTTGTCATTCGCCCGAGTTTGGTTGGATTAACCTCCAGATCCTGTGAGGACCGACCTGTGATCAGGTAGATTCAATCTTAAGAAGAATCTCCTTGACAGGATTTCTAGTATAAGTGTCGAATCTTCCAATGTATGAACATCAGAATCACCTAACTTGTCTGTTCTCTTAATCGGAACGTCTTAAAGCAGACAACACGATAAGAGTGAATCGGTTAGTTACTATCTTACCGATTGAAGAGGAAAATTGATTTGAAAATCAATCGACGTATCACTTGAGAAAGTGTTTTTGTGGCACATCGAGAGTGTTAAGCTTTTATCAAAATTCATCAATCGTCAATTCATAATCTGGACCGATTCGATATCCAGTATCACAAGTTTAACCCATTAAGGATCTCATAAGTCACCTACCATGAGCTTGTTTGATGTTGGCTCAAGCAGGATTTCATATCTGCATTGTGCATCCCATAAAAGATATATAGTTCTGTCACTCAGATGTTCTGGCAAAAACCAAGGATAATGCGTTAGGACTTTATGATAAACCCTTGTATTTCAGCATATGTGAAGAACAAGTAATATGGAATAGTGTCCTAATGAGATTAATTGATGATCTCTTGGCTCTAGACTCAATTGTGCGTTTTGGTTTTAGTGATCGGAGGCTGGAGCGGACTGCCACCTTTTCAATATCAACTAACTCGGAGTGAGAAAGTCAATATATTACGTGTTTAGTCTCCGTGAGAAATGAAACAAAAATATTTTGAGAGATTCTGAGTGGCTAGGGAGGGTTGTGCATTGCATTACTGGGTCCATGATGTCAGTCTTCAATGTCAGCAATCATCTTTGTGATTCTGACAGCAGATGTATTGACCCGGTTTCTGACTAAGTGTATGGAGGGCTTCTTTCTTTACACCCTTTATCATTACATTTCTTTTTCATTCTTCAACCCCTTTAGTGCTTACCGAGACTTCATGACTAGTACCTTGTTGGGTTTATTCCAGTACTAGCTCTATCTCAGTCGGCACTATTAACTTATTCTTACTTTTACACCTTTTTTATGTCATACCTAAGGACTTCTACACTAACTAGTGGATTGTCACTTGGTAGATCCCTCCGGTTCTGGCTGGATCATGGGAACTAATACCTAACCTTACCAACCTTATAACTTCGATAAAATTAAATACATGGTCGGTCTTTTTGGTACAGTTCACCTTGCCATAAAACCAATTGAAAAACTCAATCAGGTACTTGTGATATAAATATCAAAGCTTTTAGTACCTTGATTGTTTTTGAATTTTCATAAACGCTCCCCCTCAACATGTGCATTGATTAATCGAAACTGTTTAGCAGAAGGAGGGAGGAGTATACACATGAGTCTACAAAATAACATTTTTTTATCGGTTTTCATATTTAAATCACATTTTCTCCCCTTATCAAAAATGTCAAATCCGTTGATATTTTGGATACCAATGGATTCGAATATGTTGGAAAAACTAGGAGAAAAATGTGCTGATTAATCACAAGCCGAATGGGGAACATATTAATGCTCCCGCTTAATCTATGAGGGATTATGTTAGTGTCAGGTATGATAGGTTTTAAAGATTTTGAATTTAATGAAAAATTCATAAAAAGTTCATACACTGACACATAACACTAACTACAACACTACTCTATAATGTACAAAGTTTACAATATATTACAAATGATATTGATCTTATAAATGGAATGAAGAGATCATTCCATTCTCTGAAGAAGTCTGTAGTCAATATCGCGAACACATCCACCAACAAAGCATTCCAAGTTCCGGTAGATCCTACTCGTCTTTAGTTGCCTTTCAATAGCAGACATGAACTCTTTGCTCCTTGTCACATCCTTTTGAGTCCAAAATCGCGTCTTCATACCCGGATTGAGCCGCTTAATCTTGAATTCCTTAACTCTGTAATCCAGTGCTTTCAGAATACGTGTCAACGTACCATCACTGAACTTGTATATTTCGTTGAACCTCATGATCTTTCGTTCATTGTTGTTGACCGGGAACACTACTGCTCGAGGAGACTCAATGATGGTATAATCATGCTTGAACTCGAAGCCTTTAGCCTCCCATCCTGGTTTAGTGAGGTTCAGCTGTGTCTGGTAGCTTTCAATGCCGAGTTGAAAGTCTTCAACCCGCTGTCGAATCACTAAGTTTCGGGTCCAAAGTTTGACAGCAGTAGATAGCATACGTTTTTTGAAACCATGAAGATGATCAAGATGACCTTTCAGAAGGAGCAAATTCATGTCTTCAAAGTCATTGGGATACAGGTTCTTGAAATCTTTTTTAGCAATCTTGTGTTCTTGGAAATTAGCTCTTCGAAGAACAATTTAGCTCAAGTAGTCATACCCGTATCTTGAATAGGCTTTGATTCTGATGACACTGAGAATCCACATGTGTTTTCTGACTTCTTTTCGATGTGACAGAGAATCATGTCTCTCAATATAGAACTTCTGTCGATTGAACCACTAGTAAGAAATACCATAAGCGGCACTTATGTCATATGTGTACACTTTCAATCAATCCTCAATCTGCTTGGCTAACTAGTAGTTCAAGTCCAAGTCAGGTAGCCTAGGCTGCCTTCATTCTTGAATCGACATCATGCGGGCCGCTTCCCTTGTTGCCATATCTCAAATACTCAAGTCTTTATTTGTGAAATTAGTAGAGGGGTTGACTAGTTTACGCTTTTGGTTTAATAATTATGTATGTTTATAGAAACATTAGATTCGACCTTTTGTGATTCAATACTTGCACAATAATGAAAATAATATAAATACGTAAGAGACAAAAAATTTAGAAAGAAAAAAAAAATAAAAAATAAGAAGATAAGAGTTAGAGAGATCATACCACAACTACACAGGATTTATAGTGGTTCGGTTGGGTTATGAAGCATCTTTTGCCCTATCCATCCTCGGAGCACATAACTCGAGAGTTTTCTTCACTATGTCAACAAACTCCCTTATGGCGGAGAAAACCGTACACAACTTTCGGTTATATCAATTTTCGACACTAAGCTAGATGTTGAGTTCTAATCTTAGCTAGAACCAATCTATCATGACTTTACAACTTCTTCACTACTTTCACGACTTCACAACACAACTTCACAACTACACAACTTTTTCACACCTTAGTAATCTTCACCACACTACTTCACTACTTCACTTCTACTTTCATACCTAACTATCACAACTTGGATGAATCACTAAGATTCAACTATAGGACATTATGGAGGAGAGTCTAGCTATAGGCAGTCCCCTTAAATAGGTGGGCGGTCCCCTTAAAGATAAGGGGGCTGCCCGTGTATTTAAGGGGGCCGCCCTAAACTGGGCGCTCCCCAGTTTGTCCTTTTGTGTAGGGGGAATTTTCTGGAACTTTCTAGCCTTTTAGGTCTGAAAATTTGAATTTCAAAATGTTTATTTTGAATAAAACATTTCTTTTAATTGTAGAAAATGTTTTGTAATGTTTATAAAAATGTTTACAATATTTTATAAAAGTGTGAGGTTGAATAAAAATTTCCTTTGATCATAAAATGCATTAAGCATTTATTTATTCATACCTTTAAGTGATATAATTTTTGAAATGAAAATTTACTACTAATTAATTGTTTACGTTTAATTTTACATTGAACGTTTTTATATTTTGTGATTATCAAAACGTAAAGATGTGAAAAATATTAATAATGTTTTTAGGCATTATTTTTTTCAACAATCTTTCCCTTTTTGATGATTTACAAATATTTAAAAAACTCATTAATGTTAAAAATCTTATTTTTTATCAAACAAGTATTTACGTGAGTTTTATTCATTTATCCCCATTTTTGTTAAATCAAATTAAAAAGATATCGTCGAGAATTGCTAGTTAAATCGACGGAATAAATACTCCCCCTTGATGTGTGATCCCCCTCGTTCGAGGGCGCCAAGGAATCGAGCTATGGTTTCTTGGCTACAAAAACGAGTTAGAACAATGCAAATATTTCTAACATGTAGCAAGAAGGAAGAAAAAATATGAAAAGTGCGAGCAAACATCAAAGCAACATATACTTCATTCATTTAGGACAATGTGTGTGAACAACAGACAAGCATACATAAATAGAAAAATAAATATGCTTTAGAAGCATATTAATACATGAAGAAAAATCCTAAATAGCCATAGAAGGATTTTTGACTTGCTTGCGACACAAAAGGGTTTGACAATTATTTGTAGCATATTACGAGATTAGTTGGTTGGAGAGTTTGGAGCAGAGGTGGTTGTGGAGGGATAATCTCTTTGAACTCTAGGTGGTGGATGAGGTCGAGTGAGGAGGAATTCAATCCAATTGATATCCTCACTTAAAGCAAGGAATTGTTTTTGGGTGAAAATGCAACAAGGGCAATACCCAACATGGGTTTCAACTTGGTTAATGTTAAGGGTGTGTGGTAGGTTTGGAGAGTAAGGTGATGAGGGAATGTTGTTTTGTTGTTGAGATAGATGCATGGCTAAGAGGTTTGATAGGTCTTGAAGTTGATTAATCAATTAGGCTTTCTCTACTTAGAGATAGAGGTGGTGTGTGTTGAGTTTCTTTGAGGTGGAGCTTGAGTGTAAGCAACATGTGAGTTGATGGGTGAGATGGGAAGTGGAGGATGTGAGACAACTTGTGGTGATGTAGGAGTGTCCTTAATGTAAGGAGTTTGGTTGTCACTTTGAGGTGGAGCTTGAGTGTGAGTAACATGTGAATTGATGGGTGAGATGGGAAATGGAGGATGTGAGACAACTTGTGGTGATGTGGGAGTGTCCTTAATGTAAGGAGTTTGGTTGTCACTTTGAGGTGGAGCTTGAGTGTGAGTAACATGTGAATTGATGGGTGAGATGGGAAATGGAGGATGTGAGACAACTTGTGGTGATGTGGTAGTGTCCTTGATGTAAGGATTTTAGTTCTTCATCCAAATGGGTTTCACACTCATATTGGCTACCCTTAGAAGGTTTGGATGTGGGTATGTTGTAGATGTCATTGGTGAGGATGATTGTGATGATGAGGGTTGAGGATGTATTTATAGTGGAGGAAAGGTTTAAATTAGGAAGAATGAACATTTAAAGGATCAAATCCAAGAAATGTTTGTGAATTTAGGGAAATAGTAGCTAAGTCTAGGGGGTATTTGGTCAAAAAGGGATGAAAAAAATTGTTTTACCCGTGATCTACTAGGCCGGTCCCCTAAATTAGGGGTCGGTCCCCTTAAAGATAAGGGGACCGCCCTTTGTGAATTAAGGGGGTCGCCTACTGCTATTTCCCAGGTTTCTTAAAAATTGATTTTTCTCAAAATTTTGTGTGGGGTTTTCTATTTTGGTGGTTAATTTGCAGCAAGTCTATCCTTTTATGGCAATTAAGATTTCTTAGCATATAGCAATTAAGCATTCAAGATTCTACATACATATGGCAAGTTGTAGGATAAACTAGCTCACATAACTTTGGCATATAATCATATGTGAATTATAGACCAAAAGAATGAAGAGAATATAAAATAAGTTAACTAAATATAAATGCACAAAATTTTTCTTGACAAGAGGGTTAGTTTAAAAAAAATGAACAAACTTTTGAGCAAATACTATATGTGCCTAAGTGCGACAATACGCTATTTCCGACACTAAGCATGTAAACCCTAAGAAATAAACAAATGTCACCCCCTATGATTTAATTTGCTCAACCAAGATGCCGAAAATATATATAGATTATAAAACTTTTGACAACAAGTAAGGAGAACATTATGCATTATGTGAAAAATGTTTTTAGCATATCTCAACAATTTATGAAAATTAATTTTCATGTGCTCCTAGTTGTGAGAAAGACTTTTTAGAATAATAATAGATATGCATTTAGATAGAAGAATTTGTAAAAGTTTGCTTATAGACTTTTTCCAATCTTGTGTTTTTGTATAAAATAGAAACCTAGACACAGAAAAAAAAATTAGTCAGTCGGGTGGGTGGTCCCCTTAAAATTAAGGGGGCCGCCCTTTATGAATTAAGGGGGCCGCCACCTGTTGAGAAAAATTTTCTCAGATTTTTGACAAACAGTTTATTGATGATTATCATTTCTTTATTATGCCAAAAACTTAATCAATTTGTTCCATCATTCCTAGACCTAGACGTAAGTAGTTAAATGGCTCACGTTTAAGTGGTTTAGTTAGAATATCGGCTATGTTGTCTTCCGATGAGACCTTTTCTATAGAGATATTCCCTTTTTGAACATTATCGCGAAGGAAGTGATGACGAATTTCAATGTGTTTTGTTCGTGAGAGTGAAACAATTCTTAACTTAAGATTACTATAGCCCCTCTGTATCACACATTAAGTGGAATGTCATCAAACCTAACGCCATAAGTCTACTGAGAGCTTGTTTTTCCACCCAATGGCTTGTTTGATCAAGCCTATTCGGTCGGCGCTTACTATTCCGCTATTCGGTGTGGAGATGACTAGACTGGTTTGCTTCTTTGAAAACCAAGATGTTAGACAACATCCCATAAACGTGCAAACACCACTAGTGCTCTTGCGATCTACGTAATCTCCCGCATGATCCGAATCCGCATACACTATTGTTTCTATGTCGGATCCCTTAGGATACCATAATCCTAAATGCATAGTGCCTTTAATGTATTGGAAGATACGTTTAACCGCTTCTAGGTGAGAGGTTTTGGGATCCTCTTGAAAGCATGCACAAAGGCAAACACTAACAAAATACGGGTTCCTTATTGTGCCGTTAAGTTACATAAACTACCTATCATACCTCTATATTTGGTATTATCTACGGACTCCCCTTCTTCGTCTCCTCGTTAGTTTTGGAGTTTCCCGTAGACCATAAGGGTTTTTATTGCTTAAGTCTTCTAGTCTTAAATTTATAAGTATTTTCCCTTAATATATTTTGATTGCTTAAAAAATATTCCATCATTTAATTGTTTTATTGTAATCTTAAAGAAAAAATTTAGTTCCCCCCATCAAACGTCATTTCAAACTCATCATGCATTATCTTGTCAAAAGTCATCCACACATATCTTGACAAGTTGATCCAAATAATGTCATCAACAAATATTTAGAGATACAACAATAATAGTTGGAGTTTTTCTTTTTTAGTGAAGAGTGGTTTACAATTCCCCTACCATTCCCATGGAGTAATCATTGTTTTAATACGAAAGGATTTTTAATTCGATCGTGACCAAAGCTTTTGGAAAGAGCATTCTTAAGTCTATAGACATTAATTAGGTTTGCGAAGTCAATGAATCCCAGAGGTTTGTTGCCCACGTAAACCTCCTCATTGAAAAAACCTTAAGGAATGCACTCTCACATCCATTTGGTATAACGTAAAGTCTAGTGCTCAAGCAAATACGCCTAAAAGTATTCAATATGGATTCTAGTCCAGCTACGGGTTGCATATGTTTTCATAATAATCAATTCCCTTCTTGTTGATTATAACCTTGGGCGACTAACCTAGCTTTGTTTCTAGTTACGACGCCATTTTCATTGAGTTTATTTCTATATACCCATTTTGTTCCTATAATGGGACATATCCATGGGATTTTGGACTAGTTTCCAAACATCTTTTTTTAAATTGGTAATTTCTCTTGCATACCATTATTTAATTTTCATCTTTTAATATGCCTCATTTATATTTTTAGGTTCTATTGTTGAAATAAAGAAAAAGAAATTGCTTTTGTCTTGAGCTTGCGACCTAAGAGTTCTTTGATTTAGATTACCAATAACGTTTTCTAGGGGATGAGTGGATATTGTGGAGGATGAGAGATTGGAATGGAGTAAAGACTTCAACAAGGCGTGTTGATGAGAACGTAGTTGAGGCGAGCTGTCGAGGGTGGAACAGGAGTTTTGTTTCATTCCATAGTGGTTTAATGCCTTATTCGATGCAAAACAAATCAAACATCTATGTTAATAATTAAACCACAAACTCATTTTTCCCTTCTTTTGTCTGCGGAGTTCTTGTCCATAGAGGATTCCATTTTTATAGCGGTTCAAAAGATAATCCATGAGAAAGAATGGTTCCTTATGAATAACATCTTTTAAATAACTAGAAAGCCAACAAAGGCAATATCTAAGACTACCATATTTCCTATCTATACACTAATATTAAGTATATCATATACCGAATCTATAATTTTACTTAAAATATGGAGAGTTAAGACGTACCTTAGCCTTCAAGAGAAATTACTTTAAAATCTTCAAGGTAGCAAGCTTTAAGGATGAGAATTTATGGAAATCCTATATTAGTTCTTCAATTTGTTTGACGAAAGCTAAATGATGCTTATAGATGATTAACCTCGGAAGATATGATAATTTAGCCATTTGGTCCCCATCGTTTCATGGGTCCGAAGTATTGTTTCCGAACATGTTTTGCATTTGATTCGAACACATGCACGGTGACATCTTCCACAGTGAGTAAAGCTTATTGGTGTGTGATTACACCACATTGTGTTGAAAAGTCAGAGTAATTTGGCCTACCTTGTCTTTCCTAGGTTTGAGTTGTTTTAGAACGAGGATGCAAGTATTCTTTCTTCACGGAGGAGGAGTTTTAGACCTCATTAGTGGGTTTAGTAAATCCGACACTGGGTTTTACGGAAGTTTATGTAAAAACTTATAAACCTCATCACGCACTTGCAGATAGTAATTATAGTATTGTTAATAATTAAAGATTTGGTTTAGAGTTTGGGTTTGATTCTATCAATTTTTCATTCGACTCGACATTATAGAGCTCTTAAAAAATATACTAGTTTGGTTTCGTGCAGGGTGACCCTTTGGAAAAAATAAATCCTAAACCGGATTTATCTCTTAAGGATTTTAATAGAACATATAATTTTCTTAAGTGAGTGACAGACAATCCTTAAAGTTGATTTAGCCTAGATATTTTCTTTTTCTAGCTTCCATTTTTCAAACTTACAGTCTTGACCATAAATATTTGCATTCTTCATTTACTTCCTTACCTTTTTCTAACCTAGATAATTTATCTTTTAATTCTAGAACTGTCATTTTCTAATTCTATTTTAGCTTGTTTTAGAGTTTTATTTTTAGCCATGACTTTTAGTCCCTATTTTGCATAGTCTACTATATTCAATTATCAAAGTCATAATTTGTCTAATGATGATAGGTTATCACTAAAGTATTCGTTTTTCGGAAAGTACCTCATAGAAGCTTTAGCCATAAGGCACATTTTGTTCCTTTGTCTTCACCACTATCATCTTCTTCGCTATCACTCCAAGACCTCTAATAAATCTCATTAATCATTGTTATTTGGCGCTTTGACCATTCCCTCCAATGAGGAGATTGTGGAATCACCACGATCTAAAAACATATTCTTTCACTTTTACCATAACCATCATTTCTACTTCTTTGGAATGTTTTTCTATCGCCTCTGTGGGTAGTCCTAACAAATCTACCTCCGATCTTGAAGAAATTTCGTGAATTCCTTTACGGCCAAAAGCATACTCCCTTCGCATTACTAATGGAGCTTGAGCTATCTTCAGCACTTACTTCCTTTTTCACCTTTTAATGCAAGAGATCTACTTTGTTCTTTCTTACCTTTGACCATTTTGAAATCTTTCTTTATTACTTCTTCATAAACTTTCAAGTTTCCAATAAGTTCGTCAAGAGGTAAGGTTGTTAGATTCTTTGATTCTTCAATCGCTGTGACTTTCACGCACCATTTTGGATGTAATTCCCTAAGAAATTTTCTAACACAATTCTTTCTAGAAAAACCTTCATCAAGTGCTTTTAGACTAGTAATAATAGTGTTAAATTTAGCAAATGCATTATCTATTGACTCCTCTTTCGAAATCATAAATTGTTCATATTATTGAACAAGAAGAATAATTTTGTACTTTAGACTTGATTATTACCTTGATGAGTGATTAATAAAGTATCCCAAATTTCTTTTGCTGTTTGACACATAAAAATTCTTTCGTATTCTTTACGTGGCAAAGCATTATAAATTACCATTTTAGCTTCATTATTTTTTATAAGTTTCTTTTTAAGATCATTGTTTTGTTTATGAAAAGGTGCAACTTCATCCTTTTTAGTTTCGGGATTATATTAGAATAGGAGGAAAATCACCATCGGTTAATACCCATGCTAAAGATCTAATCTTTGACTTCGACATAAGTTTCGAATCTATTTTCCAATAAATAAACATCATCACTTTCAATAGTGGTGGCATTTTGCATAGAATGACCTTCTAAATATTTGTTTTTCCAATTCCAAAGATCGATCACGTTTTAAAATAAAATATTATTTAAAATCTTGTTTGACATAGCTCTGATTACATAATGGAAAAAAACTATAAGGTGGAGCTTGAATAGTTTAGGCGCTTTATTAATGGTTTAATGTTGTAATATAAAAATAGATTCTAACTTTATGTGAATTTCAACACTTGCACAATATAAACAATATACTTATCTAAACAATTAATAGGATAGTATGAGCAAATAAGGTAAGACAAGAGATAAGAGTAAGAACAATCAAACCACAACGCGAGAATTTATAGTGGTTTGGTAACGAAACACCTCTTCGCCCTACTCCACTCCTCGAGCACCAAACTCGAGAGTTTTCTTCACTATGTCAACAAACTCCCTTATAGCGGAGAAAACCGTACACAACTTTCGCTTATATCAATTTCCGACACTAAGCTAGATGTCGAGTTGTAATCTTAGCTAGAACCAATCTATCACGACTTCACAACTTCTTCACTACTTTCACGACTTCACAACACAACTACACAACTTCTTCACACCTTAGTTTTCTTCACACCACTACTTTACTACTTCACTTTTACTTTCATGCCTAACTATCATAACTTGGATGAATCACTAGATTCAACTATACTTACAACAATCACAAAGGTTTATCTACTACACAACTTTACAAAATTTACAAATGATTTACAAATTGTGATATGGATGCAACAAGATTGCAATACACACTTGAGTTGTAATACTTCTTCACTTGATGATGGAAGTATTCTTCTCTTGCACTTGAGGAATTAAGCTTGGATCACTTGGAAACAAAGCTTTATGATAAGATGATCAAAGGATTTTAATGAGATGTTCTGGGTTTATTTTAGATCAGAAAGAACAAGTGCAAAAGGAGAAAAATCGTGTAGGAAAAGTCTAGTATTAATAGGACAAACTGGAGGAGTAGTCAATCTTATGGGCAGTCCCTTAAATAGGTAGGGCGTCCCCTTAAAATTAAGGGGGGACGTCGCTCGTGTATTTAAGTTGGTCCTCCCTAGACTAAGGGGCTCCCACATTGTCTTTTGTGTAGGGGGGATATTTTTGGAACTATTATCTAGCCGTTTTTTAGGCAGAAAATTTTGAAATTCAAATGTATTTTATTTTGAATAAAGCATTTCTTTTAAATTGTGAGAAAATGTTTTTGTAATGTTTTTTTTAAAAAATGTATACAAACATTTTATAAAAGTGTGAGGTTTGAATAAAAATTTCCTTTGATCCATAAAATGCATAAAAGCATTTATTTATTCATAACATTTAAGTGAATAATTTTCAAAATTAAAATTTACTACTAAATTACTTGTTTACTTTTAATTTTACATTGAACGGTTTTTTATATATTTTGTGATTACCAAAACGTAAATGATGTGAAAAATATTAAAAATTTTTTTAGGCATTATTTCTATCAACTGGACTTTCTGTAGTGATGAAGTATTAAATCAAGAATGTTCAAAGAAGTTTCTTGTCACTTTTATACCGAACAGGTCTTTCTGAAGTGACGAAGTGTATATATAGAATTTCCCGAAAAATGTCTTATAACAAGCTTTCATGACCAAGAAACAACAATAGTATGAGCATGTCGGTCCAAAGGTCACAAGTGCATAAGACGGCGATAAGATCACAAAATGATGATAAGAGATTATGCTTGGTTAATGATCTCAAAGAAGTTTAAGTTCACATACAAGTCAAGCCTATCAAAACAAGCTCAAGCCTAAAGTCAAAGCTCAATGTGTCATATTCACAAGATGAAGTCAAAAAAACAAATCTGCGAGCACAAGACTGGAAGAACAAAGCATAGTAAGAACTAGGTTTAGAGTTTTTATAAAATGGAGTGGGCCTCCCTTAGTGGGAGATTGTTAGGAATACGAAAGTATCGTCATCCAAAAATATCGTTAGATAGCTTGTTAAGAAAATTTGGAAAGCTAAGATAGGCGAGCTTAGGAAAAGCCATGACAAAGCCTATAGCCTACCTAGCAAAGATAGGTATATAAGTCATTTCCATGCTATGGAAATGGTGTTGGTTGTTTCATTATTTTCACATAGTAATACATTTATTCTCTTTCACTCTCTCACTAGAATCAACCTCCCACTCTCTTTCTCTCTCCAGATTTCTTCATACTTATTGGTGTGGTTAAAGATTACTTAGATTCTACAAGACTCTAGTTATTGTGAAATTCTTGTTTGTTTCAATCTTATACTAAGTAAACAAACACATCTATTCAACAACTGACTGGTCACTAAGTCATTCACTCCTCATTCTGTTCAATGCAGAAAACGATTGAAACCGAACATGACTTAGACCACTTAAACAATTCAGAATAGACCTATTTGACACACAGTATAAAATTAATCAAATCTTGTCAAATTGTTTTTAATGTTTGCGGTACTTTTTCACAAACGATTGATATTCAACTCCACATGAGAAACTGATCGTGATACAGACATTTGAGCTTTAAACAATATATTCAGACAATTATCATTAACACACACTAAGTCTCATAAGCCTTTCCCCAAATATCTTATGCACGTAGCAACAAATTTCAAGCATTTTGAAATTAATTGATTTTCAAATTTAACTACTGAGTTTGACATTTCAATCGTTAACTACCGAGTTTGACTCTTCCGAGTTTGATCATTTTAAATCAAACTTGTCAAAAATGAATTTACAGTCAAGTGTTTCAACAATCTCAATTGTCTTAGCCGTTTTTAAACTCTTATCATCCAGTTTAATCTTTGTAAGACCATGTTATACCAAGTTTATCAAGTCGAATCCTACCAAGAAAGGGCGAGTTGTTGTTCCGTGGTCGATGTTTGTCATTTTTTAAGACATGTTATACCAAGTTTATCAAAATTCTGTTACCTCAAAACAGTACTAACGGTCACAACCACCGTACTAGTTTTAAGCCGTAGCATACAAACTACTTTAAGCCTAGTCGTATTAACTTTACCCAGCAGTATTAAGATATGCCTGGCAGTACTAACTTAATACTGGCAGTGTTAAGTTTATACCTAGCAGTATCAACTCCAATTATGTTACAACAAGCATTGCCACCATAAATCTCGCACAATCTCCTCTTTCTCGTTTTCATTCAGCTCACAAAATCTCTTCATTCTTTTCTCACCAATTCACTCTTTCTGTTTTTATCACACAATTCTCTTTCTGTTTTTCAGCTCACTATATCTCTCTTTTCTTTTTCTCACCAATTCAGACAGTTTGTAGCCAATGTTTTTCCATCAATGCCATTAGTTTCATACTGTCCTCCCCACTTCTAAGTGTGTTATCTCTTGAGAGAGGTGGATCATTGGACTATTTAGATGTAGTCTCAAACCTAGTTTGAGCATCTACACCCCCCAATATGGTATCTTAGCACCTGAGACCACTACCTGGACCAGTTCCCTAAGGACTTGGCTCATTAAGTGTTGCCATGGATTGGGTCCTATTAATGTTACCACTATCCTGCCTGGCTTCAAGCTAGAAGGCAGTAGTGTCCAGCCCTTTTCCATTCTGTCACGCAACTCCTTATGGACAGCCTCATCACCAACCTTTTCAGGGGGGCCACTAGAGTGAGGTATCTTTGTGTCTCGACTTCTTTTGATTTGCTTAGGTGTTTGACACATCACACACCTTTGTTTGATGTTACATGTCCTTTAACCATTTTATTCTTGACTGCATGTTGACATTATTAGCCTCCCCTCAATTCAATACCAGATACTCAATAAGGCCTAGCCTAGTAAGTAACTAGTCCAAAACAAAATAAACATACCAAAGTATTTTCTTGTCTAAACAGTAATTAATTATGACTAACAGTTTTACTAGCGTCTAAGTATAACTGCATACAATTAATACTTACAGTACTAATTGATTAAAACTAACCATACTAACATGTACAAACATTACAAAGATCCAAGCGATTAAAATTCAAGGATTTCGCATTCCAATTACTTGCAACCACGTTATGTAAACCTTCCCACATCTAAAGCTTTTGTAAGTAAGTCTGTAAAATTATGATATGTGTGGATTTTAAAACCACTTGAATTAACTTTTTATCATAGCAGTCTCTTATAAAATGATATATAATCTTAATGTGTTTTGTTTTAGTATGTGAAACAGGATTCTTAACAATACATAAAGAGTTGCTGTTATTGGACAATAATTAATCATGTGTTGCAATAAAATTATACCCCGATAAACCGCCATTTGATTCTGAATCCATAGTACTTGTCAACAAGCCCCTAGATCAGCCATATATTCAGCTTCAGTAGAGGAGGTGGCAACCACAGTTTGCCTCTTGCACTGCCATGATATCAATCTGCACCCTAGGAACTGACAACCTCCTGTTGTTGATTTCCTATCTAGGCTTGCTCCAACATAGTCACTATCAGAATACCAAAGGCCCAGTTTAGGTTGGCCTTTTAGATACCTAAATATCCTTTTCACACCATGTGAGTGTGAAACTTTAGGTGTAACTTAGAATCTGGCATATGCACATATTGTAAACATAATGTCTGGTCTAGATGATGTAAGATACATCAATGATCTAATCATTAATCTGTAGAGATGAACATCAACATCATCACTATTGTAGTCCTTGAGCAAAGGATTTTTTGTATCCATTGGGGTGCTAGCTGTCCTGACATCTGTGAAACCAAACTTCCTTAATATCCTAGCTACATATTTATCCTGACTGATAAATGTCCCATCTTCTCTTTGCTTCACATGCAAACCTAAGAAGAAATTAAGTTCTCCCATAGAACTTATCTGAAACTTGTCATGCATCAGTTTTTCAAATTCAGTACACAACTCCTTGTTAGTAGAGCCAAAGATAATGTCATCAACATAGACCCGTACAAGCAAATATCTCCCTTAAGTTCTTGATAAATAAGGTCTAATAAATCTATCCTTCTTCATGAAACCATTGTCCAATAAATACTTGGCTAAGGTTCCATACCCAAGAGCTCTTGAGAGCATGATGCAAAACCCTACGTGCTTACACCACCTGAAACTTTGTCGGAAGTCAGGATCTTAAATCTAGAGTTGACACCCCATATACTCCTCTTTAATGTATCCCACCACGCATAAAGAAAGCACTCTTCACATCCATCTGATATACCATAAAGCCCAAAAGGAAGCATAAGCTAAAAACAACCTTATTGCCTCAATTCTAGCCACAAGTAGCAAAACTTCATCATAATCTAACCATCTTCTTAGAGTATATCCTGGCAACTAGCTTAGCTTTTAGTCCTTGTTACTATGCCCTCTCTCATCTTTCTTGTTCCTGAATTTCCATTTTGTACCAATAGCTCTCTCCTTACCATTATGCAAAACACTATTAACCAAACCTTTTTGTAGTTTAAACTATAACACTCCTCCTGCATATCTCTACTACCCAAAGCCAGATCACTTAGAGCTTTGGCAATTCTTTTTGGTTCTTCCTGGGATAGGAAACAAACAAACAAACAAGTATGAAGGTCTTCGTGAGTTTTCCCTTCATAAACAACACTAATGAACCCATGTTCATTTGTATTCTTTGTCATTCCCCTTGTTTGTACACCAAATTGTATATCACCATTCGCAATGAATCAAAAGTGAATGATCTTTATGGATTCTTGTATTTGGAGAAGTAGGAACTTGATATGAGGTAGTAAGGTTGCTCATATCCATTTCCGTTTCATCACCAAATAAATTAGCATGTGTGGCTTCAAGTGTAGCGCTTCTTCCCAAAGAAAATATGCCTGATACATTTTGAGAGCGATTTGACCTTGTAGTAATAACTGTTGGACTAACAGTATTAATATTTAGACTACCAGTTTTAAAATTTGCACTAGCAGAATTAATACTTTGGCCTAACATACTAATATTTGGAGTACTGCTTCTCAGAGCTGCGACTCTTTTCTCTTGATCACTAAATCTACTTGTTTTTAACTTACCCCATCATCTATCCTGTCTTTTCTGCATACTAAAGTTGTGGTTCATCATCACTATAATTTTTTTTTGTTAGGATACGAATTTCCTATAAAGTGACGTTCACATCCATAGATAAAAAGTCGTTAGCTCAATTTAGTTAATTTTTGGAACCTTAATAGGCCAAGTTTAGGAAAATCCCCTGGAAAAACTCCCATGAAGCCCATCCATGGACGGCCTATTAGGGAAAAATACACCTCTCCGATCTTTGGAGAGTGGTTGGTTTGGTTGTATGTTTCATTTCACTTAATGCATTTCATGTTCTCATAATTTCTCCTCACAAGAAAAAATACATCACCTCCACTTTCTCTCTCTATTCTTGGTTCATATATCAAAGAATACTTGTATTCTACAATATTATCACGCAGCCATGGAGTTATTGCTTAGTTCTTGTGTTTTGTTTTTCTTTTTGGTAAGGTTTTTATTAACCTTACGCATCTTTTTACTATTCTCTTGGTATTCAACAGACTCTCTTGTACACTAAAAGGGTCATTTACCTAGGTAAATTTGATCAGTATATTTGGATATAGGTGATTTGCTTGGATCAAAGAAAAACCTCATTTTTGTTTACATCTTTTGTCTTCAAAACACCTTAATAAATACAAATCTTTATTTTGAAATTTTTGCGCTTAAGAAACCAAAAAGTTGTCATTTTTAAGGACGCTATAGGTTTAAGAATTCAGTAAACAAGAATTTTGGGAATAAACATCAAAAAGGTTTCTTTTGTGTTTAAAGATTTTGAGTTTCGTTCGTGTATTGCACGAATTTGCAGTTTATAGCTCTCTCCGAATTTGCAATTCTCTTGTGTCTCTGAATTTGCAGTTTTCCATAAGGACACAAATTGGCAGTTTTCCTTTAGGACACAAATTGGCAGTTTTTCCATAAGACAGAAATCATTGGCTAAGTTTTCCATTGTAGGACACAGAAATTGGTAGTTTTTCCATAAGACGCGAATTGGCAGTTTTTCCGATAAGACATGAATTGGCAGGTTTCCTGTTAGGACACGAATTGGCATTTTCCATAAGGACAACGAATTGCAGTTATCCTTTAAGAAAAAAACCCCAAAAACGAATTGGCAGTTTTTCTTAAAGGACATGAATTGCAAAATTTTAAGGACCCGAATTTGCAATTTCACTTAATCATACGAATTTGCAACATTTACTTAAAACTCACAATTTTCTTCTAAATTATACGGTTTATTTCTTTGACGTGTAAAATCCCATGAAACATTAACTTATTTTTTCCCGGTTTTGTTAAGAATTGTAAAATCCCGTGTAGTTTAAAGATTTCAAACACTTAAAAGACAACTTAATTAAACACAATTTATTTCTACCACCGTTCGATCAAACAAGTAGTCTTTTAACATACAAATTTCTCAATGACGACTCTTGCTGATAAGTCACTTCTCTCGGGTGGTGACAATAAACCACCTCATGGTAGAATGATTCTTGCTTTGGTTGAAAAAGGTCCACTTGTTTGGCCAACAATTACAGTGGATGGTGTAACCAGACCAAAGGAATATACTAAATTAACTCCCGCAGAAACCATTCAAGCTGATTGTGACATCAAAGCAATAAACATCATTCTACAAGGCCTTCCAACTGAAATTTATGCTCTTGTTAGTCAACATCGTGTAGCCAAGGATATTTGGGAGAAAATCAAACTGCTCATGCAAGGAACGTCGTTAACGAAGCAAGAACGAGAGTGCAAGTTGTACGATGAATTTGATAAATTTACATACAAGAAAGGAGAGTCGTTACACGAGTACTACTTGAGATTCACTTTGCTACTCAATGATATGAATATTTACAAGATGCCACTGGAGCAATTTCAAGTCAATACCAAGTTTCTGAATACTCTTCCTGCTGAATGGAGCAAATTCGTTACTGATGTTAAGTTGGTCAAAGACTTGCATACTACTAATGTTGATCAGATTCATGCTCACTTGGAACAACATAAACGGCATGCAAATGAAGTTCGATTGATGCATGAACGCAACTCCGATCCTCTTGCTTTAGTTGCATCTTACCAAATGACACAGTCTCCTTATCAATCTCATCAGCACTCTTACCAGAACTCTCAACATCAACAATTTGTTTCACCATATCATGTCTCCACATATGGATCAACACTTATCAATTCTTTCAACAATACTCACTCATCAATCATCAACACCTCTTTCAATCACTTATCCATCCATCCAATGAGTATCAATCATTAATTTACCACAACATTTATTCTCCATCATCATCCATCCCTCGATTGGAATATGCTCCCTTAGTTAACTAACAATCTGAATTTTCCCAACCTGACTCGGCTATTGTAACCTAGTGATTCCAAAAGGTGCTGAAATTTCTCATTGATGCCATCAATCACATGATGTCTTTCTTGACTGCTGTTGTTACTTCCCGCTATCCCACTACCAATAACCAGCCGAGGAATTCATCAAACCCTAGGCAACATGCTACCATTAATAATGGAAGAGTAACCTTACAACCAATTCAGGGGAGACAAACTTCTTTAGCTACGGGTGCTTCAAGGACTTACACTCCAGGATCAAGTGGAAGCAATCCTGGGAAACAAAGGATTGTTATTTGTTACAATTATAAAGGGGAAGGACACATGTCCAAACAGTGCACTAAACCAAAGAGAAAACGGGATGATTCATGGTTTAAGGATAAAGTTTTGTTGGTTCAAGCTCAAGCGAGTGGTCAAATTCTACATGAGGAGGAACTAGCATTTTTGGCAGATCCAGGAATTCCAGAAGGTCAAGCCACACAGACTGTCATTACTCATAATGCTGCTTATCAAGCTGTTGATTTGGATGCATATAATTTCTGATTGTGATGAACTCAACACTGCCAAAGTTTCTCTCATGGCAAATTTATCTCATTATGGTTCAGATGCTCTCGCTGAGGTACATAATCCTGATAATGTGAATAATAATTTGATTAATCAAGCTGTGCAGGAGATGCCGTCTTCTGAACAATCGAATGTTGTGAACCATTCAGAGACTGAAATAACCAGTGATAGAAATATCATTCCTTATTCTCAGTATGTGATTGAATCACAACAGGCAGCTGTTCAATTTTCTAACTCCTTTGCATAACAAGATGCATTGATATTATCTACGATTGAACAGCTGAAAACCCAAGTAGTTAATTGCACAAAGATAAATCTGGAAAATAAAAGTGGCAAGAAACTTAAGTGCTGAGGCTTGAATAGATCATAAGGAACAAGTTAAAGTGTTTGAAAAAGGACAAAATGTTGATTTAACATATTATAGATAATGTTTTAGATCCGTGTGCAACAGTCTGTAGGATTGATCTTCTTTCAAACAAACTCTTTCCAGAACAGTTAAAAGAAAAAGGAATCTTTAATGCAAACGTTACTCATATCAAAAATGCTTGTAAAAGCAGGAATCTAGAAACCTTATTAGGGAAACATGTAGCAAAGAGGATTCAAACAGCTAGATAATATTGTTTTTAAAAGAGATCAATCCGCACAAACTGTTCACATGTTGACGAAACCACAATTTTTCTATGATCATACCACTAAACAAGCTCTAGGTTTTCAAAATCCTTTCTATCTGAAGAAAGCTCAGCAGTTAGAACCGAAGCTATATGTTGGTGATGTTATTGAGAAAACTAATCCTATTGTGATTTCTAACTCAAAAGAGACCTTAATACTTACTGAAGAGAATCGTTCAAAAATGCTTTTAAAACAACAAGATCCTATGATGTTAGAAAAAAAGTTAATACTACACCAGTCGATTATGCTGTCCTTAATCAACTTTCTCAAGATTTAAAACCTGAAAACGATTTGTTCCACAAACTGAATTATCTCTGAACAGGAACTTGTGTCTAAGAATTCTATGAATTCCACCAAGCCCACTCGTTCTGTAAAAAACCCCACCAAAGTTAGTTCACAAACGAACTTCCTAAAAAAGTAAGCATGGTTAATTCGAGTTTAAGAAACTTAAATACCATCATGCGGGTTTTACTGTTGTCAAAGAAAGAACCACACCCACAGACCATCACTGAGGGCTCATGGGGGTTCGAACAGACAAAACTTGTTTTAGGGATGTAAATATTCCATTTGTACAAGAAGCTTTGAAGGACTTTCTTAACACCATTCAATCATATTTAGTATGATGAACTTTCTAGAATCCAAAAAGTCTTTCATCAAATGGAATAGGCTGTGGAACAACAGTCGTTTAGAGTCTAAAAACATTGAAGTTAAAATGAATCAAGTGTTTGCACAAAATGACCGGCTCTTGAACAAGTGTTGAGCAAAGATTCGTGAACATAATGGTGTGAATATCGTCTTGAATGTGCATGAATGTGAAAAGGTGTCTCAAATTGATACCTGAGCTTCTCAATAAGAAGGATTTCATTGAAAAAGAGATTTATGATAAACTATTCAAAAGTTTCACCACTCTTGAAAAACATTGCATCTCTTTAGAAGTTGATTCTCAACTTAATCAGGAAATTTTTCAAATGGACAATCCTGTTTCAAATCAAAGTGCTCTAAGTTTTGATAAATTGTTTGAATTAAATGAATTGAAAGCTCAGTCTCAAGAGAAAGACACGGTCATAAAGAAGTTAAAAGAGAGAATTAAAGCTCTAAGTGGGAAAAAGAATGAGGATATGATTAAACAGGAATTAGAGGAGATTGAAACAATTAATATTGAATTGGATCATAGGGCGACGAAGCTTATTGCTGAGAATGAGCATTTGAAACAGAGCTATAAGCAACTTTATGAATCGATTAAACCAGCACGTATTCGATCAAAAGAACAATGTGATGATTTAATTAATCAAGTCAATATAAAGTCTATGGAAATCTCTGATTAAAATGCTCGTCTTTAAGAAAAAGTTTTGGTAATTACAGCTCTCAAGAATGATTTAAGAAAACTTAAAGGAAAAGATTTAGCTGATAATGCTGTTACAAAACACACAAGTGATCCAGAGTTGCTTAAAATTGAAATGGAACCAATAACCCCTAAATTGTTGAATAAAAGGACAGCTCACTCTGCCTATATTAAGCACACTCAGGAAGAAGCTGCAGTTCTTAGGGATCTAGTTGATCATATTAAAGTAAATTATTCTCTAGATCAAACCTTAGACTCTGCCTGTAGGTATACTAAACTAATTCAGGAGTTGCTTACAAATATCAGTAGAACCTGCCCTAATGTCAACAATTTTAGTGATAAGTTAGTAGCTGTCACCCCAAAGAACAAGGACAAAAGAGTTAAATTTAGTGAGCCAGTCACATCCTCAGGAAACACAAAAACAACCTCTTCTTTAAACCTAGTTTCTAATAAACATGTGTTGTCTTCTACAGGAGTAAGACCATCTACTAGTGCTAGCGGATCACAACCTTCTGGTAATACCAAGAAAGATAAGATTATGCGATCATCAAGTAGTACTCTGAAGAATAAAGTAGAAGCCCACTCTAGGACAGCTAAAACTAGTTTGAAAAATAAGAATAGTATTGTTGAACCTAAAGGAAATGCAAATGTTAAGCATTCCAAGCTTAATGCGAATTCTAAACCTCTATGTGTTAAGTGTAACGGTTGTATGCTTTCTGATAATCATGATTTGTGTGTTCTTGATTTTATCAATAATGTGAATGCTCGTAATAAATCTAAATCTATTAAGAAAAATTCAAAGAAGAAAGTTTGGAAACCAACAGGAAAGGTGTTTACAAATATTGGATACAACTGGAGACCTACTGGACGAACCTTCACTATAGTAGGAAATGTGTGCCCTTTAACTAGGATTACCACAACTACTGAAGTTCCCCTTAGGAAACCAATTGCCCTAGAAAATGAAACACCTAAGCCTGTTGTAACATTGGTTTACTCAAGGAAACCTAGGAAATCTAAAACTAATGTTCCTGATAGCAAATCTAAGGTTCCCAAATCTGTATCTGCTAACAAAAAGGAACCCAGTCAATCTCGGGGATCCAAAGTTTCTAATGTTCCATCTTCCTCTCTTAATGAATGCAGGTCGTCCAAATTGTTCTCTGGTATTTGGACTCCGGCTCTCTAGAAAGCATAATAACCGGAATACGCGCTCAAAGCTCACCAATTTCGTCAATAAGTTTTTGGGTACAGTTAAATTCAGAAATGATCACGTGGCAAAGATATTGGGTTATGGTGATTATCAGATTGGGAATGTTACGATATCAAGGGTTTACTACGTGGAAGGACTTGGACACAACTTATTCTCCGTTGGGCAATTTTGTGATTCGAACCTTGAAGTTGCTTTTCGTCAACACACCTGCTTCATTCGTAATTTAGAAGGTGTTGATCTCTTGACTGGATCTCGAGGCAACAATCTGTATACTCTGTCTCTTGGAGATATGATGGCGTCCTCTCCTATATGTCTCTTGTCAAAAGCCTCAAAGACTAAGTCCTGGCTATGGCACCGACGTCTGTCTCATCTGAACTTTGGTGCAATTAACCAATTAGCTAGACACGGTCTTGTTCGTGGTCTACCTAAGCTTAAATTTGAAAAGGACCATTTGTGTTCTGCTTGTGCAATGGGTAAAAGCAAGAAGAAACCCCACAAACCTAAATCTGAAGACACCAACCAAGAAAAACTCTATCTTTTGCACATGGATCTTTATAGACCAATGCGTGTCGCGAGTGTTAATGGAAAGAAGTACATCCTTGTCATTGTTGATAATTACTCTCGATTCACATGTGTTAAGTTCTTAAGGTCAAAAGATGAAGCTCTAGATTTCATAATTAAGTTTCTCAAGATGATCCAACTGCGGCTTCAAGTAACTGTCAGAAGAATCAGAACAGATAATGGAACTAAATTTGTTAATCAAACTTTGCGTGAATATTATGAGAAGATTGGTATCTCTCATGAAACATTTGTTGCTCGCTCTCTATAGCAAAATGGTATCATTGAAAGACGTAATCATACGCTAATTGAAGCTGCCAGCACAATGTTGATTTATGCAAAAGCTTTGTTATTTTTATGGGCAGCAGCAGTTGCTACTGTATGTTACACCCAAAATCGTTCCATCATACGCCTTCGTCACAGCAAAAGACCATATGAGGTTTTACATAAGAAACCTCCCGACCTATCATTTTTCCATGTATTTGGTGCACTCTTTTATCCGACAAATGATAGTGAGAATTTGGGTAAGTTATAACCGAAGGCTGATATTGGTATTTTCATTGGTTATGCACCCACAAAGAAAGCATTTCGAATTTACAACCGACGTACCAGACGAATCATTGAGACAATTCATGTAGATTTTGATGAGCTGACTGCAATGGCTTCTGAACACAGCAGTTCAGGACCCACACTTCATGAAATGACTCCTGCAACAATCAGTTCAAGACTCGTGCCAAACCCTCCTCCTTCAACACCGTTTGTACCACCTTCAAGAAGTGATTGGGATCTTTTGTTTCAACCGTTGTTTGATGAATTACTCACTCCTCCACCTAGTGTTGATCACCCAGCCCCGGAAGTCATTACTCAAATTGATGAAGTAGTTGCTCCAGTTCCCGCTGTATCAACCGGATCACCTTCCTCAACAACAGTTGACCCAGATGCACCATCACCAAGTAACTCTCAAACAACACCTGAAACTCAACCTCCCGTCATTCCTAACAATGTTGAAGAAGACAATCATGATATTGAAGTTGCACATATGGGTAATGATCCGTACTTTGGTCTCCCAATTCCAGAAATCCCTTCTGATCAATCTTCATCGTCGGATTCTATTCATACAATTGTGCATACCGATCACCAAATTTCTGAACACAATAGCAAATGGACTAAGGATCACCCACTTGAAAATATAATCGGTGAACTCGATAGACCAGTTTCCACAAGGCTGCAGTTACATGAGCAAGCTCTTTTCTGTTACTATGATGCTTTCCTCACTGCTGTTGAACCCAAGACGTATAAAGATGCTTTGACTCAATCCTGCTGGATTAAAGCAATGCAAGAAGAGCTCAATGAGTTTGAACGCCTTAAAGTATGGGAGCTCATACCCCGACCAGATAAAGTTATGGTTATTACTTTGAAGTGGATCTACAAAGTAAAGCTAGATGAACTGGGAGGTATTCTAAAGAACAAGGCTCGATTAGTGGCTGGTGGTTACCGTCAAGAAAAAGGAATTAATTTTGAAGAGTCTTTTGCTCCGGTTGCAAGATTAGAGGCTATAAGGATTTTTCTCGCATTTTCCGCTCACATGAACATGGTTGTCTACCAAATGGATGTCAAGACTGCATTTTTAAATGGTAATTTGCGGAAGAAGTTTATGTTAGCCAGCCAGACGGTTTTGTGGATCTAGATAACCCAAATCACGTGTACAAGCTAAAGAAATCTCTTTATAGGTTGAAACAAGATCCACGCGCGTGGTATGACATGTTGTCTTCGTTCTTCATATCCCAAGACTTCTCTAAAGGCTCAGTGGATCCTACTCTGTTCATCCGTAAGGAAGGCAAGGAATTACTTCTGGTAATATGTCGATGATATTATCCTTGCTGCATCCACACCTGAACTTTGTGACCTATTTGCTAAAATCATGTGTTCAAAATTTAAGATGTCAATGATGGGAAAAATATCATTCTTCTTAGGATTA
>BQNB010002110.1:0-39414 GCA_026074375.1 Tanacetum coccineum
CGGGATTTTACAAGATCACTAGATAACCGTGAATGATTTGATTCGGAATCAGCGGCGAAAAAATTCCAAAAATACTGAAAAGTGTCAATAAATCATAGAAAACGATGTTTTTGGGTTTCGAAAAATCCTTAACCAGCTAAAGTCTTGTTATAGCGTGATCCGCCACGTTTTTCTCTTCGATTTGAGAGGTCACGGGCCTTAAACGGACTTACGGATCAAAAGTTATGGCTGTTTTACTGAAACCCTTTTTTTCACACAAAATTTTTTTTCGTTCGGTCCAAATTTTTTTTTGCTCATTCGATCCTTCAAAAAAAATTGCTCTTGTTCGATCCTTGAAGAGTTCTCCTCGTTCGATCCTTCAAAAAATTGCTCTCGTTCGATCCTCTGGTTCGGTCCTTCGCTAGTTCGATCCTCTGGTTCGATCCTACGCTAGTTCGATCACCTAGTTCGGTCCTACGCTAGTGCGATCCTCTAGATCGAACCTCTAGCTCGATCCTCTCGTTCGATCCTTGAAGGGAAATCTAGTTCGGTCCTTGAAGAATTCTCCTCGTTCGGTCCTTGAGTTGTGTCACTCGTTCGATCCTATATAGAGGAACTCGTTCGATCCTTCAAAAAGTTTCCTCGTTCGATCCTTCACAAGTTCACTCGTTCGGTGCAACAGTTTTTTCACCCGATCGGTTGAACAAGGTTTCCTCTCGTTCGATTGTTGAGATTTTTCACTCGTTCGGACCAAACGAAAAGAACACGGTCTTGAGTTTACTAGCCACGAGAGAAATAGAAAAACTAGAAAAAAATGACTGTTATGACGAGATGGAACAAACAAAAATACCGAATGATAAGCTTAAAAAAAATTACCACAACCAAATCACAACACCCAACCTTGGCTCTTGATACCACTTGTTAGGATATCATTTCATCACCTCAAACACAAAAATAAGAAAAATAGATTTTAGAGAGAGAAAGTAAAAAAACAAAGAAAAATGGTTACTTGTTCATAAAAGAAAAATGAGAAGCAACACCCTCTCCACACTTGGAGAGGGCTTTAAATAGCTACAAGAAAGGACTATTCTTGTGGGCTTTGAGTTGGGCCGGATCTTAACACAAATGGGCTTGAGCCCGACAACTAGGCCCAACTAGCTTAACTAAATTCCCGTAAACTATGATTTACTTATACAAGACTCGGGAATATTTAATGACCATCACTTTAATAAATACACGGCTAACAATCTCCCCCTAAGGGGTGGTCATTCAATTGTGGATCCTTCTTGTGACGTCTTGAGTCTTGGAGCCTTGTATTCTTGGGAATTCCTTTTGAAGTTCCATTTGCATGCTTGTGATCTTGGATCTTGATCTTTAACTTGATATTCTTTGACAAAATACTGATATCGTGGTCTTTGGCCTTGATTTGTCTTGACTACTGAGATCTCTAAATCTTTATCCTTGTTTCTTTATGCCGCCTTGCGATCTTGTGTCTCCACCCTCATGCTCAAGATCTTGAAAGCTTGCTAACAATCTCCCTCAACATTTTCTTTTAACATGATTACTTGTACCACAAAATGTTCTTATGAGGAAGTGCTTGTTCATCAGCAGATGCGGAAGACTTTGACTAATGTACTTGAGCTTTCATCATGTATTAATCTTTGTTGGATGGCTGAGGTCTTGAATCTGACTCTTCAGGAATAGACAGCTGATAACGTCAGGAAAACCTGCAAGTATAGGTTAGAGATACAATATATGGACGAATGTGTCTATGTCCACTTCGTCAAAACGGTTGCTAATAACATGTTCCCGTTAATCAGTATATAATACTCCTGTGATCGAGTAGAATTCAAAAGAATCTCCTTGAAAGGGTTTCGCAGCTGCATTGCAGTTATTTTACGGGAGCGTCTCAAAGCAGACAACACGGTAAGAGTGAATCAGTTAGTTACTATCTAACTGATTGAGTCGTCAATTCATTTACTGGAACAAGTTTGATTCACATAGAATCGCACCATCGTTTCTTTCTAGTTGACACAAGTTTGATTCATATAGAATCGCGCAAGTCACCTAACAGAGTTGATAGTATGTTGGCTCAAGAAGGATTTTCCTCTTCACTCGTGATACTTAAAGAGTATCACTTGATGTTCTGCAATTATCACAAGGATATGCGTAGGACTTTAATGATCCAAATGTTTGTATAATGATGTACAACAATTTTTTATATTGGAATTTGTGTCTGTGAGATTTTTGTGGACTCGTTGGCTCTAGACTCTATAAGTGCACATTTGTTATTTGGTAATCGGAGGCTGGAGCGGACTGCCACCTTTTCAATATCAACGATCTCGGAATGAGAAAGCCGATAGAAATGTGTTGATCTCCGTGAGAAATGAAACAGAAATCTTTTGAGAGATTCTGAGTGGCTAAGGAGGGTTGTGCATTGCATCACTGGGTCCATGATGACTTGTCTTCAATATCAGAATCATCTTTGTGATTACCGATAGATTATGCATTGACCCGGTTTCTGCCTAAGGTTGTATGGAGGGCTTCTTTCTTTTCACCCTTTGTCCTTACAATTCTTTTCCATTCTTTCAACCCCTTCAGTGCTTACCGGACTTCATGGACTAAACCTTGTTGGGTTTATTCCAGCACTAGCTCCATCTCAGTCAGCACTATCCCCTTATTCTCACTTTACTCCTTTTTCAATCATACCTAGGACTTCTACTCTATCTAAATGGAGTGTTCCTGGGTAGATCCCTCCGGTTCTGGCTGGATCATGGAACGAATATACCTAACCTTAACCGCCTTATTAACTCCTGAGAAATACAGTTGGTCGTCTTTGAGTTATTGCCATGATAGATCCTTAAAAACCATTTGATGGAAAATCAAATCAATGTCTGAGAAAACCATTTGAGACACATTGGGAGTATTTCCAGAGATAACCATAAAGCCCCCATACACATATGACCATTTTATGAAAGAGTTTTGCACAATGTGAGGTTAGTGAACGCACTGTTAGATGTAGAATTCGTATCCGTTATTAATCGTACCCTCAAATATTTACATATGTGTTTACAATTTTTGACAATCAGTGAATCTAAAACAAGTTAATGTACGGAATTCTCATGGAGCTCTAACGAAAGTATGGGAGAGAAGGAGTGCATGCAGAATGAATCATATTATTATACTCCTAATTATAGAATAGAGTGAAAACTTAGAGTGGGAGTTTGTTGAGCACACAATTTTGAAAGAATTTGAAATTTTCTTTTTTGAGAATATCTTGAAAAATTGTGCTCAACATGAAAATGATGTGAGATATATCTTATTTACCATCATTTCCTTAGAACTTCTCTTGAGCATTTCAAAACTTTGAATGTTTATATGACTTTGCTCAAGACCGACGAAGATATGTGCTTCCGTTGTTTACTGGTTAAATGCACAGTAAAGATATGAACATTTTCCTTTCTTTAAAGACCGAGTCCTAAGCTGACATTTACTTAGAAGTCGTAGAGAAAAAGAGAAAGGACAATGTTTTGAAAGCATTTAAAACTCTCGCTCGAACTTCATTTATTCACCTGTGTTAATATTTATCAACATTTCTAGGTGCGCAAATTTTATCGATTGTCGAGAGACATGTCGGAGAAGATTATTTTTGAATTTTGAAAATTTTTTGTTTTTGTTATTTTGTTTTTATAGGTTTATATTTTTTATATTTTGTTTTCTTGGTTTTATATTTTGGTATTTTGTTTTTCTGACTAAAATTATTTACAATGAATACCGAGATTTTGCAAGACGTTCAAGATCTTTAGGAGATTAATGCGCATTCCCAGGCGACGAACCAAATAGTTGAATCGATCTACTGGAAGAGCTTTGGTGAAGAGGTCGGCAGTTTGGTAGCCGTCTGACCTAAATACAGTTTCATTTCGTACCAATTTCCACGTGTTCCTTTATGAATGGGTAGCGGACAGCAATGTGTTTTGTTATTGAGTGTTGGACCGGGTTGCAGGTTATGGCTATTTTTTTTTTTTTTTTTTTTTTTTATTTTTTTTTTTTTTTTTTTTTTTTTTTTTTTTTTTTGTTTTTGTTTTTTGGCTGATTCGAATCACAGTAGATTGGAATCTGTTGAAGATAGCCTAGTCCGTTAACTGTGTTCCGCATTCAAAGACTTGGGCAAAGCAATCGGATAGAGACTCATATTCCTGCTTCCGCGGTTGACTGCGCAGTACAAGGTCTTGTTTCTATGTGGACCAGTAACCACTTTTCGCTACACGGAAGTACTCTGAAGGTGTTTCATTACATCCCGCATAGTCAGATCTGAAAATCCGAGTGAGTTCAATACCAGTATCACTTCGTATACCAATGACCCATATTAACGGTTCCACGGAGATAGCGAAAGATCCTTTTACTACTGAGATGCTTTCGGTTGGCTTAGCTTGGGTACGAGCACTTAAACCAAGTAGCATGTACAATGTCGGGTCATACTAGACGTTAAGATACAATAGGGCACCAATCAGTACGATATTTTGTTGCATCGACTGGAACCCATTTTGATCAAGGCAGATTGTCTTTGATATCCATTGGAGTACACTGGAATCACAAGATTCCATTCCATATTTTTTATGGCTTCTGCTCGTAGTATGGACTGGTTTTTAAAGATGCCACGGGGGATTGGTTAACTTGTACCAAGGAAAAACGTCATTTCCCCCATCATCGACATTTCGAAGCGGCTTTTCATGAGGTCAGAAAATAGTTGGGTATACCTAGGGTGTGTAGAACCAAAGATAATATCATCAACGTAGACCTGTACCACTAAGATGTCGTCGTCGAAGCGTCTTATAAACAACGTTGGATCAATTGTGCCTTTGAAGAAGTGATTCTGTAGGAGAAACGTTGACAATTCATCGTACCATGCGCTTGGTGCTTGCTTTAACCCATATAGTGCCTTCTTTAACTTGAAGACATGGCTTGGATGGTTGATATGTGTTTAATTACACATACCATTTTTCATATTAAGCGATCCTAAATGAATAAAAACATACCAAAAATACATTGTATTTGTATGTTTGCATTTGTATTGTGCAGGAACGGATATTCAAGAAAAGAACAAAAAGAAAGCCAAAGACAAACAAATCCAAGCACGGAGTGGAAAGGGCAAAGTCAAAAGTTATCAAAATGAAGAAAATACAACTTGAGGGGCTAAAACTGCCAAGTCTAAAGTTGTATTACAAAGTTATAAGAAAGGAGGGACAAGTTGCAAACGGGTAGGATTACATTTATGTCTATACAACTTTGAGGGGACCAAAATGCCTTCTCCCCAAAAAGTCTTCTTTCCGCCCCATAAAAACCCGGTTCAATTGTATGTCGTCCATACTTTCTTCCTGCAAAACCACTTCTCTCCCTAGCCAAAATTTTTCATCCACCTGCTAAACCATCCCGTTTGTATAAAAAGCCATGTTGGCAATCCCTCACCTTTCCCTTGTATCTTCAATGGCTGAGATGCTCTCAGAGACAAATAAAAATTTAAAAGGCTGGGATTTGCTTTAGGACTCTCCTCACACAACAAGCACACTTGTTTTTATCTCTACAAAGAAGCACAAGCTGCAAGAGGAAGACTTCGGCTATAAATAGAGCTTTTTGTAAGCCTTTGAGGCAACTAGTTTTAGTTTTTAATATAACTTAGTTTATTTTAAGTCATTTACAGCTTTTACTTTCAGTTTTGTAACACTTTCAAGTTTTAATGCAAGTCAAGCTTTGAAGTTTTAAAGTCTATTTACAAATCCAGTGTTTAAGTTTCTAATGCATATTTGGTTTGTGTTTAAATAGTTATCATCACTGCCTTACTCATAAGAGTGTTCATTAAGTAAAATATAAAATGGTTAAGTATTTTAAGAGAAAATCCACAATTTCACTTCAATTACCACAGCTTATGTTATGGATGATAAGCCAGTTCTGGATGGGCTTATGGACTCTCACTAGCTTGTTTTATACAAGCTAGAGCTTGTAGATTCTCTGTTTAACCCTGTTTTGAGCAAGGGTGTTGTAAGTTTTTCTTTTTCTTATTGTTCTTATTTTCTGCAGAACTGTTTTAAGTGCTTATTTTGCTTATTTGCTAGTTGAAAAGTGTTTGTATTACTTTCTTACTTAGTACTGATAGTTCACTTGTTAAAACTGTTAGTTATAAGTTAATACTGCTAGTTCACTTTTGGAGCAGTATTAACTTAAAGCTACCAGTACTAACTCCAAGTTAGTACTGCTAGTTCATTTTCTTGGATTTCAAAGGTAGCAGTACTAACTCAGCTAGCAGTACTAACTCCAAGTTAGTACTGTCAGTTAAAACTGTTAGTACTGGTGGGCCATTTTAGCTTATCAGCTTATTATTTTAACTTATTTAAGATTTCTTTAGTTTTAAGCCTATTTTAGTTTACTGTCTTCAGTAGAACTTATTTGCCCTTTTTAAAATAATTTTAAGAGCTTATCAGTTTTAGTTTTCTAGCTTATTTATCATTTTAGTTTATTCTAGTTGCTTATTCCAATTACTAAGTGCTTATTAAGGTTAGGTGAACTTCTGTTTTAGCTTGTTTGCTTATTTATTAATTCTTTGAGTCTTGTTAGCCTAGCAGTACTAACCTTAAGCTAACAGTACTAACTTTAGCCTAGCAGTACTAACTCCAAGTTAGTACTGGTAGTTAATACTGTTAGTACTGTTGTGTTTATCTTGTTTAATTTAGCTTAATTGCTTTTTGTATTTGCTTATTTAGAGTTAGTTTAGCTTATTTAATTTGTCTTAAGTTTATTTGAGCTTATTTGTGCCTTAGTGTAAAAGTTTTAAGTGTTTTTGCCTTTGCTAGCTTTGATTCTTGTTCCAGCTTATGTTCTTTGTTTAAATTTTATGTGCATTTGCTTTCAGTTTTAATTCCCAATCATTCCTTGTTACATTCAAACACCAATCATCAATCGTCTCTCGATTTTCCATTTCAGCCTCGTTGGGACATAACGACCCGGGAACACTCTATACTGCTTCCGGTTTCTTGATTTTGTGGGTCCTGATCCTTGTTATATATTTATAGATGTCTATGTTTATTTATATATAATAAGGTGTAAGTTCGCGCGAGTCAAATTTTGGCGCCGTTGCCGGGGAGGCTTAAAACGAATTTCGTTACCTTTTGACAATTTGTGTTTGATTCTATGAATATTTTTCTTCTATAAAAACATAAAAAGTACAAAAATATTTTTCATTTTCTTTTATTAGTATAATTATCATACAAAACAAAGAAACCAAAAAATATAAAACAGTTTTATAAAAAGAAATTAAAATTCACAAATTGGATAAAATACCAAAATTTTAATATTCTCATTGTGGTTTTATCAAATATACTTTCGGTGAACTTATTGGTTCCAAAACTCGTACAAAAGATTTAAAACTACCATTTGTGTCTCTTACGTTATACGGGCTCACCTTGAAAAGTTATAAAAGCTTTAAAGTGGGGTATTAGGAGGGTTGTTCATAGGATCTAAGACCCAAAGGAGAATAGTTCGGCGTTTTCTACTCCTCCGCTCACCTCTACCGTGAAGTAAGTAGATTATTTGGTAGAAGTTGTCTTATCTCATTGTCCGGTAAAATACATTGTGAATAAACTGAAAATACTCTTCTTATTCTCTATTTTAGTGCATGCGCACTCGTTCTCAAGCTCGTCGTCTTCGACAACATCAACAACAACAACAACAACAACAAGTTCCTCCGAATCTTGTTGAACCTCCCAAAGATACGATGGCTGATAATCGAACTATGGCAGAATTGCTCCAGGCTCCCACCGAGGGATACGAGGACGCAATTGTTGTTCCTGAAATCGAGGCAGCAAATTTTGAGATCAAGCATGGGTTACTAACTCTTGTCCAGAACAAGCAGTTCTTCGGAAATGACAAAGAGGACCCACATGCCCACATCCGTTACTTCAATAAAATCACCTCTACTTTGAGATATCCTAATGTCCCGACCACATCAATTAAGTTGATGCTTTTTCCTTTCTCTCTCGAGGGGGCAGCCCGGATATGGCTTGAGAAAGAACCCCCTCGATCAATTCAGACATGGGATGACCTCGTTGCTAAATTCATCAATCAGTTTTTCCCACCTTCTAAAACGACAAATCTTCGGAACGAAATTACCAATTTCAAACAAAGGTTTGATGAGTCGTTTAGTGAGGCTTGGGATCGATTCAAAGATCTTCTCCGAGCATGTCCACATCATGGATTCTCGGAGCTTCACCAACTTGATACATTTTACAATGCCTTAAATGTTAATGATCAAGACTCTTTGAACTCCGCCGCAGGTGGTAACTTTTTGGACAAAAGGCCCGCTGATTGCTCAAGCATCATCGAGAGCAAGTCCAAAGTTCGTCACTCCCGAAGCAAAGCCATTGTTGCTATAGGATGTCCGAGCGCTTCCACCTCGGGAGTATCTCCCGATGTTGCTGAATTAAAAGATATGGTTAGAGCTCTACTTCTCGACAAGCAGACATCTCCAGTTCCAGCTCCCGCTCCCGTAAAAGCGGTTGAGCAAAGTTGTGTTACCTGCGGTGGTGCCCACTCATATCGTAATTGTCCGGCTACCGATAGCAACAATTACCGAGATAACATCCAAGAATACGTCTCGCAAGCAGCCGCAGCAAATTTCAACCAAGGAAATTCCGGTTACGTACGCCACGATGGCAACACTCAAATTCAGACCACCCGGTTTTCCTCCCATGCAACACAACAGCCAAGCCAACAATCAGAATCGTTGGAACCAAAACCAAAACCGTGGAAATGGCTACAACCAGGGTCAAATCCAACGACCCCAGGTTCAACAACAAGCCCCAATGTATCAACCCCCGGTTAATCAACACCCAGCTTACCTGCTCAGATAAAATAAAAAAAAAAAAAATCTAGCAAGTTGGGTGTGTCAAAAAATTGATTTTGAGAGCTATGTCAAGGCTAATGATGCGGTTATGCAAAACATGTAAAACAATGTCCAACATAACCGACTTGCTCACAAAATCGTAAATTCCATACAAGCTTCTACTTCAAAAATTTCGGGTTCTCTTCCTAGCAACACCGTTGCTAACCCGGAGGGTGAATTGAAAGCAATCACCACCAGAAGCGGTGTTTCATATGATGGACCTCAAATTCCACCTCCGGTGGTGGAAGTTGAAACCGAGGTGACAAAGGACACGGTACTTCCTAACAGAAGTACCAAAGACGTCCAACCTCCGATAGTCCAAGTTGATGAACTAGTTGTCATGCCTAGAACCAAAGCGACTTTACCATATCTATCTAGGGTAAACAAGGAGAAAATCCGCGAAAAGGATGACCTTTTAGCGTTGAAATTCATGGAAAGTTTTTGGAATCTCCACTTCTAGCTGAGCTTCGCGGATGCTCTCCTGCACATGCCTAAGTTTGCACCAATGTTCAGAAAGCTTTTGAACAACAAAGACAAGATCTTGGAATTAACCAAAACACCGGTTAATGAAAATTGCTCGGCAGTCATCCTAAAGACATTTCCCGAAAAATTAGGAGACCTGGGTCGATTTCTAATACCGTGTGATTTCCCAGAGTTGGATGAATGCTTAGCCCTGGCAGATCTCGGTGCAAGCATCAATCTAATGCCACTCTCTGTCTTTGAAAAGCTTAATCTCCAAAGACTGACCAAAACTAGGATGATACTCGAGTTAGCCGACCGATCGATCTCTACTCCCACCGGCATAGCCGAAGATGTTTTTGTGAAGGTTGGAACCTTCTACTTTCCAGCCGATTTTGTGGTAGTTGACTATGATGCCGACCCTAGAGTCCCGTTGATTTTAGGAAGACCATTTTTAAGAACGGCAAGAGCCTTGATTGATGTACACGGTGAAGAGATGACCTTAAGACATGATGACCAATCCGTGACTTTCAAAGTAGGTGATACGAAAAATTTCTCCTACAATGCCATGGAATCAGTTAACAAGGTCGACTTTATTGATATAGCGTGTGAGGAATATTCTCAAGAGGTTTTAGGTTTCTCGAAAGTATTAGCAAATGGAAATTCCACTCCTTACTTTGAACCGATTGTTGATACCACTTCTCCCACCCTCACTCCATTCGAGGGTAGTGATTTCATTCTTGAAGAAATCGAGGCTGAACTTTCTGATACTTCGTATAAGTCAGGAATTGATGATGCCGAATGTGATCCCGAGAAGGACATTCTTCTTCTTGAAGCTATCCTAAATAGTGAGCCCTTTCCCAACCATGCAAATTATTTTCCTGGGGTTAGAAAAGAACTTAAGATTTGTGAAGCCAAAACCGATGAAACATCAATTGATGAACCTCCCGAGGTCGAGCTCAAGGACTTACCTCCCCACCTCGAATATGCATTTTTGGAGGGTGACAACAAGTTACCAGTCATCATTGCTAAAGATTTGAGTGTCCGGGAGAAAGCCGCTCTCATAAAGGTGTTGCAGTCCCACAAGCGAGCCATCGCTTGGAAACTCTCCGATATCAGGTATTGTACCAAATTTTGTACTCACAAAAAATTCTAATGGAAGATGACTACACCAGCGGTCACCACATCAGCGACGGTTAACACCCTAAAAATCCATCGTGTCATCAAAAAAGAAGTTGAAAAACTTCTTGACGCTGGATTAATTTACCCTATCTCAGATAGTCCCTGGGTAAGCCCGGTACACTGTGTACCAAAGAAAGGTGGTTTTACCGTAGTTGAGAATGAGCAAAATGAGTTGATCCCAACTCGACTAGTTACGGGATGGCGGGTATGCATTGACTACCGAAAGTTGAATGAAGCCACCCGAAAGGACCATTTTCCACTACCATTCATGGACCAAATGCTCGAGAGGCTTGCGGGAAATGAATACTATTGTTTTCTCGATGGTTTCTCAGGTTATTTTCAAATACCCATCGACCCAAATGATCAGGAAAAGACAACATTTACTTGCCCATACGGAACCTTTGCCTACCGCCGCATGCCCTTTGGCCTCTGCAATGACAGGCCACATTCCAGAGATGTATGCTGGCATATTTCCACGACATGATCGAAAAAACAATGGAAGTGTTTATGGATGACTTTTCGGTTTTTGGAAGTTCTTTCTCTACATGCCTAACCCATTTGGAAAAGATGCTTAAGCGGTGTGAAGACACCAATTTAGCTCTAAACTGGGAGAAAAGCCATTTCATGGTTAAGGAAGGCATTGTTCTTGGACATAAAATCTCCAAATCGGGAATTGAGGTCGATCGAGCTAAGATTGACGTTATCGCAAAACTCCCTCACCCATACTTGTAAAAGGTGCCGTAGTTTTCTTGGGCATGCCGGGTTTTATAGAAGATTCATCCAGAATTTCTCAAAAATAGCCCGTCCCATGACCCATTTGCTTGAAAAAGAGACTCCGTTTTATTTCTCCAAAGAGTGTATTGAAGCATTTAACACTCTCAAAAAGAATCTAACCGAGGCTCCAATCCTGATTGCCCCAGACTGGAATGAACCATTTGATTATGTCGAAGCAAGCGGATATTCGCCTTGGGTGCTGTCTTGGGGCAACTCATGAGAAACATTTCGGCCTATACATTATGCAAGTTAAGACAATGAATGAGGCAGCGAATCACGTTACACCACGCGGAGATGAGAAATGTTAGCCGTGGTGTACGCATTCGAAAATTCCGATCTTACCTTGTCATGAACAAATGCACTGTGTATACGGATCATTCCGCCCTCAAGTATCTCTTTGCTAAGAAAGATTCTAAGGCGAGATTGCTCCGATGGGTTCTGCTCCTTCAGAGTTTGACTTTGATATAGTTTGACACAAAAGGAGCTGAGAACCTAGCGGCTGATCATCTATCACGATTAGAGAATCCTCACGAGAATGTGCTGATTCTATGGGAAATGAAAAGTTTCCTCTAGAAATCTTTAGTTCGATTGCTGTTATTGAAGGCTTTGTAACCATGGTTTGCTGAACATCAGCTAAACTTTACCCTTGCGGGAAATTTCATGATCAAAGGGATGTCAACCCAGCAGAAAAGAAAATTCTTCAAAGACGTGAAGCATTATTTCTGGGAAGATCCCTTTTTGTTTAAAATTTGTGCGGATCAAGTTATTCGACGTTGTGTTTTTGGCAAAGAAGCCCGTGACATCCTCATGGCTTGCCATGATGGTCCCACCGGTGGACATCACGGTGCTAACTACACAACAAGAAAAGTCTTTGATTCCGGATTCTTTTGGCCCACAATCTACAAAGATGCCCATGAGTTGGTTAAAAGCTGCAACTCATGCCAGCGTCAAGGAAAAATTTCACAACGGGATGAGATGCCACAAAATTCCATCCAAGTTTGTGAAATCTTTGACGTCTAGGGCATTAACTTTATGGGGCCATTCCCATCATCCAAAGGCAACAAATACATCCTAGTAGCAGTTGATTACCTTTCAAAATGGATTGAAGCGAAAGCGCTCCCCAACACATGATGCTTAGGGGGGTGTTTGTAGTAAGATTTTTGAAGCTCTTTTTGGCCCGATTCAGAACTCCCTTGTGCATTTATCGTAAACCGTGGCACTCATTTTGTAATGATACAATTTGCCTAGGTGATGCTTAATATGGAGTTACCATGACTTTCCTATGCATACCATCCTCAACAAGTGGACAAGTCGAGTTTCCAATCGGGCTTGAGAGAATTCTTGAGAGATCAATAGGAGAGAACGTACCTCTTGGTCAGAAAAGCTAATGATGCTTTATGTGGCTTTTCGCATCGCTTACAAAAACACCTTTGGTGTACTCCATATAAGATGTGTTTACCAGGAAAGCCTGCATTCTTGCCCAATTGAGTTAGAACAATAGCCTAATGGGCCTTATAAAAATACAAACTTTGCATCTGAAAACGCTGGTGACTTAGGAAAGTTCAGCTGAATGACAATTTAAGAGCTCCGTGATGTAAGCTTATGAGAACTCTTTGAGTCCTATAAAGAAAAACAAAGAGGATTCATGACGCCAGATCAAAGAAACCGCATTTTCAACGTCGGTGATAGAGTCCTCCTCTTTAACTCTTTATTTAAAGATTTTTCAGGAAAGCTTAAAACCCGCTGGTAGGACCATTCATAAACCCAAGTTTTACCCGTATCTGGCACCGTGAGTTATCTAAAAACTCCAGGGCCAAACTTTCAAGTGGATTGGTCATCGTATTAAGCACTACTTTGGAGGGGAGTTACCATAATTGGTAGTCCCGGATCTCCAGACATTCCCAAATGTCCAATAAATTCAGGTGACGGGTCAAGCATAACGACCTTAAACAAGCGCTTCGTAGGAGGCACCCCATGCTTATCGTAGCATTGTGTAGAATTGAATAAATGTTTTCTTGTCGTGTGGAGGCTCGCCTTTTCCATTACCCGTGTTTCGTGTTTGTGTTGTTAATTGTCTAGGATTGTTCGGATTGTGAAGACTCCCGTGCTTGTATTTTTATCAAGAGTTTCGCATCCTCAGCTTCATTTTGGGAATACAGTATCCAAATCTAATCGTACTAGTTTTTCTTTTGCACACTTTTAACTGGCCTTAGATTTACGTAGGTGCCCCTTTCAAAACATCGGGGACGATGTTTAGTTCTAGTATGGGGGGGATCTTCGATTTGATTCTGCCTGCAGCCGTTGTTACCACCAAATTTTTGCAAAAATACTAAAAAATGAAAAAATTTCAAAATTTTCAAAAATAAAATAAGTGTTTTGTCACAGTTTCGACTCTCCTAATGGGTAGAATGAGAATAATTTTTGACTCAATCGGGCGTGTTGAGCCCTAGCTAGTTCCTCAATTGTAGGCTAAGCTTTCACGAATTCTATTGCTTCGAATTTTAACCAGGTGAAGAACAAGAAGTGATAGAGTTAAATATAAGTTTATGTGCTGAGCAAGATTCTTCTAAAGCTTATATGAGTAACTTGTGGTTTTTTTTTCTCCCATTAGCTTCTAATCTACCTAATCATACGTGCTAATTTCAATTCAACTAAGTCAATCGATGTTTTTAGAAAAAGCTTCAAATTTGTAACTTGATTCTTTAAAACGAGGTTTTTCTATTCTAGTGATTTGAAAGTTAAAATGCCAAAGAAGCATGAATAAAATATGAATGCAAAAATGCATGAATATTGAAATTACGCCAATGAAGCATACATTTGAGTATATGGAGCAAGTAAAAGATGTGTCGTGATATCCCACTCCGCTAACCACGAGGTGGGGGTTCAAACTAAGACATCTTTACTTCTAGGGATTTGGTGTGTTGTGATATCTCACCAGGAAGCAAGGTCTAGGTGAGGGTTCAAACTAAGACACCTATCCTTAGCCATATTAGGAAGAAGGTGTTGATGTGATTTCCCACTACGCTAGCAACGGGGTGGGTTTTCAAACTAAGAACACCGAACATTGGTTGTGATATCCTTCTAGGGAGCGAGGCCTAGGTAGGTGTTCAAACTAAGCAACGCATTCCTAGCTTTAAGAACTTATGATTATGATGATAAAGATGTTGCAAAAAGTTCTACAGTAAAATTTCGTTCTTTAAAATCAAGTTACAAGGGCCTAATAAGTTGTTGCTTTTAGTCGTGATTCATCTTGAATTACGACTATGAAAATAAGTTGATCTATGGTTGAGTTGAAATGAGTACACACATTTAAATCATGTATCCATGTTGGGAGTTAAAAGTTCACAAGTCATAAGTATGAGTTGTTATAATTTAGACTTATATTGAAATTGATCTTGTTTAAATTGCTTGGTTTGTATCTAGTTGAAAATCAGGGACGATGAATTATCCATTCGGACATCTAGATTACTTCTATGGAGCTTAGCATTCTATATCCCTATTGTTGATAAATAAGGAAGTCAAAACAGAAGTTAAGAAAAGAAAAAAGAAAGAAAAAATCATAAAACTTATTAGGGATAGTTAGTTTTACATTTTAAAAATTTGGTGAAATAATGGGACTTGTCGAAGTCTATTGATTCTTAGTTTTCCTGACGGAACACTTTGCTACTTTTTTGAGGTATTAGTCGAGGGGGTTGAGCTTCATTGGTTTTCTTGAGTGTTTTACTTCATAAACGTTGCGTGAGGATCGTACTACCTTAGTATGGGGGATTTTTGGTATGTGCTTAATTAACATTCCACTTTCCCATTTAAAAAACGGCCTTAAAAGGATAAAAACATACCAAAAATACATTTGTATTTGTTGTTTGCATTTGTATTGTGCAGAACGGAATATTCAGGAAAGGACAAAAAGAAAGCCAAAAACAAACTAAAACCGAGCAAGGGTGTGGAAATAGACCAAGTCAGTTCAAGTCAAAAGTCATCACAACATGAGCAGAAAATCAAATCTTGAGGGACTAAAAATGCCAAACCTCAAGTTGTTTTACAATAGAAAAAAGACAAGGGGTCAAAATTTCAAACCAGGAAAAGATTGCATTCATAGTTATACACTTGAGGGGACCATAGCTGCCACTTCCTAAAAGCCCTCTTTCACCGCCTCCAACAAAAACCCAGGTACAACTTGGTTGTCGTCCCATCTCCTTCTACCTGCAAAAACCACTCAGACACCCCTAGCCAAAAATTCATTTCAACCACCTACTTTCCCCCTAGCTGTATAATGGCCATGTTGGGCAACTCCCTAATTCCAAGTATTTTCGATGGCTGAGATTGATTCCAAAGAAGCTCAAAAGAAATTAAAGGCTGAGATTTGCTTTAGAATTACCTCATATAACAAGCACACTTGGTTTTTGCTCTCACAAAAGAAGCACAAGCTGCAAGTCCAAGAGATGAAGACTTCGGCTATAAATAGAGCCTTTTGTAAGCCTTTGAGGCATGTTAGTTTTTAGTTTTTAATCCTAAAAATAATTTAGCTTATTTTCAGTTCGTTTTAAGTCATTTACAGCTTCTACTTTTAGCTTTGTACACTTTTAAGTTTTAATGCAAGTTTGAGGTTTTAAATCAATTTACAATTCCAAGAGTTAAGTTTCTTAATTGTGTTGTGTTCAAAAAGCTTTCAATACAGTTTTGTATATTAGCTGCTTAAAATTAAAGTAAACTAAAAAGTTAAAGTAGTCAAGAGAAATTTTACACAAATCTCTTCAAAAATATTCAAAGTATTTTGTGGAGATTAAGCCAGTTCTGGATGGGCTTATGGACTCTCACTAGCTTGTTTTATACAAGCTAGAGCTTGTAGATTCTTGATTTAGCCCTATTTTGAGCAAGGGTGTTGTAAGTCTCTCTTTTTCTTACTTTACTTATGTACTGCAGAACTGCTTATAGTGCTTAGTTGTTAGTTTAAAAGTGATTTGTGCAACTTTCAAGTTAATACTGTTAGTTCATTTGATAAAACTGCTAGTTATAAGTTAAAAATGCTAGGCAATTTCAGCTTATTTAAGTGCTTATTCTTGATTGAAATTTGCTTATAAGTGTTTTAATTTGTTATTTGATAATCTGTTTTTAATTAATGTAAAAAGAAAAATGATTTTTGCAAACTTTCAGGGGTATTTTCAACTAGCAGTACTAACCTGTAGTTAGTACTGCTAGTTCACTTTTGGAACAGTACTAACTTAAAGCTACCAGTACTAACTCAAAGTTAGTACTGTTAGTTAGTACTATTAGTACTGTTAGTCCATTTCTGCTCACTAGCTTATTGTTTCTACTTATTTAAGATTGGTTTAGCTTTTTAGAGTAGATTAAGCCTATTTTAGTTTACTGTCTTCAGTAGAACTTATTTGCCTTTTCAAAATAATTTTAAGAGTTTATCAGTTTTAGCTTTCTAGCTTATTTATCATTTTAGTCTATTCTGGTTGCTTATTCTTATGCTTAAGTGCTTATTTTGGGTAGTTAAACTTCTGTTTTAGCTTATTTGCTTATTTCTTGTATCTTTGTGTTTTATTAGCCTAGCAGTACTAACTTAAAGCTAACAGTACTAACTTAACACTAGCAAGTACTAACTCCAAGTTAGTTATGGTAGTTAATCTGTTTGAGTTCTGTTGTTTAGTACTGTTGTGTTTCTCTTGTTTAGTTTAGCTTAATTACATGCTGAATTTGCTTATTTAGAGTTAGTTTAGCTTATTTGATTTGTCTTAAGCTTATTTGAGCTTATTTGTGCCTTTGTGTAAAAGTTTTAAGTGTTTTTGCTATTTCTAGCTTTTATGCTTGTTCTAGCTTATGTTCCTTGATTATCTTTGTGTTCATTTACCTATTAGGTTTAGTATCCAATCATATTCACATCCTTGTAATATTCAAACATCAATCATCAATCGTCTTTCGATTTTCCATTTCTAGCCTCGTTGGGACATAACGACCCGGGAACACTCTATACTGCTTCCGGTTTCATTGCTTTCGCGTGATTTCGTCCCTTGTTGTGTGTTTGTATTTATTTAGATATATAAGAAGGGGTGAGTTCGCGCGAGTCAAGGTGACTAAAATGCCCTCGCAAGATTTTAGAATCAAGAACGAGTACCGACACAAAAATTATTAAATTACATTTAATTATCACGTTTTATTAAATAAGAATATTTAATAAATTATTTAACATTTTATTCAGTGACGTTTGTTGAAGACGCAAATATTCGAGTAAAAGGATCATTTTACGGACAAGTTTATCGGAAATATACAAAATAAATAATAAACGTTTTAAATAAATTTTATAAAAAGTTTACGAAAAGTAGTCGAGTGAATACTCTTTTTTATCAGAAAAATGATTTGGAAAACAATGGCGCAAGTTTCGAGAGTTGAATCGTCCGTTAAGTCTTTCAAACGAGTCCCGAACCGATACATATCGAAACCATACTAAAAAGTTACAAAATGAACCCCATACTATTTAAACTTGTCACTTTAGTTTGTATATATATATATATATATATATATATATATATATATATATAAACTTATAACATTTATTTCATTTCCACTCATACATATACACACACACTCATCTAAACTCTCTCCCTCCTCCCATGTCCGGCGTGAGGCGACGCAGATCCGCGGTCCAGCTCGACTAGTTCTAGATAGAGTGTGCTGTGTGTACGTCAGCAATCCGTTGTGTTACATGTGTGTCGCCGCGTCACTAATACACTACTGAACAGGTCAGCGTGGACAACCCGAGGACAGCAGCATATATACATATTACTGCTCGCCTGCTCACCCCCCCCTCCCCCAGCCCCCTCTCCCTCCCCAACACCCCCCCCCGCTGGCACGCACGTCGACCGTCCACACCACTACCCATCTCACTCCAGTACACTCACTAGGCATCTGCGCTAACGAGACCGCACCAATATCTGGTGTTTTGGAAATCATAATAGTCATGCCATTGTTTAAAAATAAATAAGTTTTACGATATTCTAAAAGAAATTAAACATTTGCGGAAACATGTGTAAATTTAGCGGAAGCATAAATATGGTTTTCAAAGACCAACAGTATGATATTTGGATAAGTCTTGAATAAGAGTATCACTATTGCAACGTAGACTCCATTAGCACATCAAGGAAGTCCAATGCTATACAGCACTGAGAAAAACTTGCTTAAAACGGTCAAACATAAGAGTTGAGTGAATTCATTGTTTAAGATAAAACATGTATGAGGACCAAAACGTTAAGTGAATAACAGCTTCTACTCACTGTATTTCGAAAAACATTTAATAAATCAGATACGTTCAATCAAGTAGTGTGGACCAACATGTTTACAGTTACGCACGTGGACCATATAGGAGATATAACTTCACGTACAAAGCGACATGCTGACTATTATAACGAATTATCAATATCGATGCGAAAGTGGATTACTGTTGCGCTAAGCTCATGACACCGAAGCTAATTAAGTCAACAGGGCATGTTACATCCTGTTGCAAAGTATTCCTGCCCTAAGCCGGTGTCCCAAACCAAAGACCACCATAAAGTATAATCGACATGACATATATCCGTTTGTTCTTCGTTAAGTGGAACCAAAGCGGATAGGGATAATTAGTCCCAATAGATCTATCTATTCACTCGCGCTCCCTCAACCGGTCCTCCGGTCGAGAAATTAACAGTTCATGATAAGTTGGGCAGAAGTAGGTTTGTAAGCTACTTAGGCAACACGTAAGTAGGAGATGGTAACTGAAAACACTTGTGTCCAATGAAGAAATAACCATTCTTTTCATAAACAACTTTAAGTACTTAATTCCATAAGTAGAAAGAGTGTGATATCAATCAAGTAACCAGGTTTGTAATTAGTGTGTAAACGAGTTTGAAATTCGGTAACGTAAACGAGTTTGTAAACGAGCATGTTTCTCACCCCAAAAGATAATAAAACATTTATTCAAAACAAGTAGAATGTGGGGCTATGAACTCACCAAGTATTGAAAGGTAATTGTACTGTAGTAAAATATATAAGTTTGTAAACGAGCATGTATTCCCCTCGCGGGTTTATAAAACATTGAAAAGATTGAAATGCGAGACTATGAACTCACCTTGATGTTGCAGAGCAACTAGCAGAAATGCAAATAATAAGCACAGCACAAACGGAGAACAGAATGGCTTGACCAAGAAGTTGCAGCTTAATTTAACGGCTAAGACCCATTAGCTTGGGTTGATGAATTTGGGTTTACCGATGGATGAGCACATCAACGCGACACGTTGATAAGGGATTTGGATTACAAGTTGGATGAGTTTGGTGGTTGGTTAAATAAAATAAATCGAAAAACACACGCAAAGTATGTAATATATTCCGTATATATTACATATGAAAAAGAAACAATTATATAATTCATATGACGAATCACATAATAAAGGCAAACAACCAAAAGATGAAGTCGCAATATATAATACTTTACAAGTATTATATAAGAAACGTGATTAAAAATAATGGTAATAATATAATTCGACACTTTTCCAAAAGTCACCAATTAAATTAATAAAACGTTTTTGTGTAAAAGTAAATACACGTTTTAAAGTTATGAGTTAGATAAATGATGTTTTAAAGACTTTACAAAAGTTATAGTTGGGAATTATAACATAATGTTTTATAATTTAGTATTTCGTTACGCGTTTTAACTAAACTAGTTATCTTGTTTATAAAAGTATAGTTTTTCGTTTTTACGATTTATTGTATGATAACTCTTTAAAAATCTTTAAAAACTATATAAATTTGTTATTTTTCGGGTTTCCAAATATAGTAAAGTGGTTTTAAACGGAAATAATACTTAAAGCTATATAAATTTTTTATAACATTTGGCATGACCTAGTCGTTTTTTTACGCGTTTCCTATATTATCAAATTTTAACGTTTTCCACTAAGACAAAACTAGTTGCAATTTATTACGCGTGTTTATTATATGAACTGACGAAATCAAATAATCAACCAATGTATAGCAAAAACCAAACCACCCTTTTGGTGTTGTCATTAAACCACAGAACAAACACGCCCACTTATGGACTGTTTTCGCAGCCAAACATACACACCTTGGGGGCTGTTTTTACACAGCCCCTAAACGCACTTATTTAGTTACCAATCGCATCTATGGGCTATTAAACATCGAAACAAAACGCCCCTTTTGGGGCTGTTATGCCCACTGCCAAACGCACCCACTGTGGTTAAACCACATAAACAAACACAGCCTTGTGGCTGTGTTACGCGGCCAAACGCACCCATTTGGGGCTACAATTTAGCAAACCAAACGCACCCTTGTGGTTCGTTTACCACAGACCCAAACACACCCTTTGGGTGATAAAACGCAGGAACAAACACGCCCTTTTGGCTGTTTTCCGACCAACCAAACGACCCTACAGGTGTAAACACATATGCAAACACCCCCCCCCCCCCCCCCCTTGAGGGCTGTTAACCCAGAACCAAACGCCCCCCCCCCCCTAGGCGGCAGCCTATGTGGCTGTTAAAACCCAAAATGAACACCCCTTCGGGGTTATGAAAACCAACTACAAAAATATAACCAACCAACTCGAATAAATAATAAAAAGGAAATGTATATATAAAAAAAAGAAAGGTGCGGGTGGCAGTGAAAGTGGAGCGTGGTGGCAGCGGCTGCTGCCGCAGTTGGTGGTGGGGCAAAGGTGATGATGGTGACGTGGCTGTGAAGATGGTGATAGTGGCAGCTGTTGGGGGGTTTCGTGGTGGAGATGATTGTTCAGATGAAGGTGACGAAGATGGTAACGGATCTGTAGTGGGGTGGTGAAGATGCGGCTGTGAGATGGAGGTGGAGGTGGTGGCCGGAGGTTGGCCGGAGTGGTGGCGGCGCCGGAAACCTAATAGGAGGAGGGAGATGATGTTGGGTGTGTGTGTTATATTGTTTGTAAAAATGATTTATGTGTTTATAAATTTTATATATATAATAAAGTTATAAAATGAAATGAAATATGTATAATAGTTTAGGGTTGATGGTGTAAATATTTCACAGGGACCAAAAATGTAACATTTGAATAACTTTTATAAATATTGGTTCGGGACTCATTTGGACTAGTGTTACGGTTGTAATTAAATTTACGTAAGTTTGCGCCGTTATGTTTTCCAAATGATTTTTCCTATGAAAATGAGTATTCACTTGACTATATTTTATAAATGTTTTTATAAAATTTATTTTCATGTTTATCATTTATTTTGGGTATCACGGGTAAGCGTTGTCCGTAAAAATAAAACTTTAATTTGAACCTTTGCGTTTTTATATAAACGCTTTTGAATAAAACATTACATAATTTATTAAATATTGTTATTTAATAAAGAGTGATAAATATAAATTTATTTATTTTCTTGTGTCGAGACGCGTTGTCTTCAAAATTTTGCGAGGCTATTTTAGTCATTTTCTGCTTGGTTTCAAGTCTCGGGCAAAACTAAAAAGTTGTCCGGAATGTCGTTTAGAGTCCGAATAAATCAATTCAGGAATAAATTATATCTTCTCGTTTTCAAGTCAAATAAGTTAGAAAAATAAATTTGCAAATGTGCTTAATTTCGAATTCTGATTTATTTATTTGAAACGTTTCAAAATTTTACCGGGCTACGCGGTAATGTTTTTATGTGACCGTAAAAGGGTCAAAAAGTCAAAAGTTCAAGTCGGATGCCAAAAAGTCAAAGGGTCTATGTAATAGTAATTTAAAAATATATCGGAAATTGTCGGGTTTGTGACCTCCGGCCGCCGGAATAATTTTCCGGTGACTTTTTCGGCCAATACCAAAAACACTTCCCCTACTCCGATCTACCCGATCCCTATACTCACTCGCACCCACGCGCCACCATCTAAACCAACACCACCACCGCCACCCGCTGTCACCACCAACACCATCTTCACCATCATCGTCATCACCATGACACCACCCCCGGCTGCTACTCCACGACGGCCACCACCACCCCCCCTCCTCACCACCGCCACCTTCACAGCACCACAAGGGTGCGTGTGGTTTTGTTCTCAACCCGCTAGGGGTGCGTCAGGTTCGGTTCAGACCCGACAAGGGGATGCGCCGGGTTGGTGGTAAGCACCAAAGGGTGCGTCGGGTTGTGGGTTAACAGCCGGGGAGGGCGTCGGGTTTGGCTGTCGAAACAGCCAGGAAGGGTTGTTTCGGGTTGTTAATATCACTAGGGTGCATTTGGTTGTAATAAAAACACCAAGGGGTGTGCTCGGTTGACTGCCACTACCACGGGGGTGCGTTGGCAGTTACCACCACCACGTAGGGTGCGTTTTGGCTGCGGGAGAGCCGAGGGTTGTCGGGTTTTGGCAGCGAAACAGCCGGGTACATAAGGGTGTGTTTGGTTTCGGGTTAAAGTACCAAAAAGGGTGCGTCCGGGTTGGTTATTAAAAATGCAGCGGTGCGTTTGGCTGTTGAGAATAGTCATAGGCTGCGTTTGGTTTGTAACAGCCCAGCACTTAGGCGTGCTTTGGTTAGTTCTAGAAACACAAAAAAGGGCGTTTGGATTTGGGTTTACCAAAATTAGGGTGCGTTTGGCTTAATAGCCACGCACAAGGGTGCGTTTGGTTTGTGTGTGTCACGGATTTATATAAATCGATTAATAAATATATCATAAGATTTTATAAATATAAAACTGGATTAAATGGTGGTTAATGGTTAAATTAATGTGTTATATATTATTTAATCGCGTCTAATTATATATATTGATCACGCGAGAAATTACAACACGGATTGATTGAAAAAAGATCAAGTTATACAATTTTAAGATTATTAAATTGTATTATACAACAACCTGACAAACGAACGAAAACTATACTTTTACAATGAGGCAACTATTTTAGCCACAGCCCATCGAGGAAACGAAATACTAAATTATAAAATATTATTTTATAATTCCCGACTAAAAGATAAAGTCATAACTTTTGTAAAATTTTACAAACATCGGTTACATGATTCGTAACATTAAAACGTGCGTTACTTTTATACGAGAACTGTTAATAATTAAATTGGTGATTTACGAACACGTGTCGAAATGTTTTATTTCAATTCTTTTTCTCACGTTTCTTATTTAATACTTACAAGGTATTATATACCTCGATTATTTATTTGATTAGTTTTCTTTGTTATATAATTCATAATGAATTATATACTTGATATATTTTTCATATGTAATATATACGGAATATATTACATACTTTGTGTTTACTTTTCGATTTATTTTATTTAACCAACCACCAACTATTACAACTTGGAATCTATATCTTTTATCAACGTGTCGCGTTGATGTAATCATCCATCGAAAAACCCAATTCATTAACCTAGGCTAGTGGGTCATAGCCGTTAAGATAAACCGCAACTCCTTGGTCAAGTCATTCTGGTTTCTGTTTGTGTTGTGCTTAATATGTGCATTCCTGCCAATCGTTCTTCATCATCGAGGTGAGTTCATAGCCTCGCATTTTTTTTCAATTATATAGGATTATATATGGGAGTTGTAAATCAAAGTACTTGGTACTCGTCCGACCTATAAATATTTAGGTTGCATTCGGGCGTATTCGTGACGCGTTTTCATTTGTGATATACATTATCGGATTAACTCACTTGAGGTGAGTTTATAGCCCCATGTTTTACTTGTTTTACATATATTTTTGGGGTGCGAACATGCTTGTTTGCAAATGCGTTTACATGGTTGATTACAAATTGGTTGCATACTCATTTGCATAGTTCGCTATGGGATACAATATTTGACTTCATTTTTGGTCACAAATACATACTTTACTTTTGAAATGATTACGGATTAGCTTAAGCGGATTGAACTGATAACAACAAGTTACTGCCCGGGTGTTCTTGGAAGGGACACCGATAACGGGAGTACATATTTTTACGTTACTGCTCGGGTGTTCTTGGAGGGGACACCGGTAACGGGAGTAGGTATTCTTTAAATAAATTCCCCGGGTGTTCTTGGAGGGGACACTTGTGATGGGTATATATAAGTCTACGTCACAGCTTCATGAACTGTAAATCACTTGGAGAGTGAGCGCGAATGTTATGAAATAGATCTATTCGGGTGTGAATCCCCGTTCGGGTGATTATCTATCACTGGGCAACAAACGTTATAGCATGTTGTCCACGCGAATGTTATAAAATAGATCTATTCGGGATTGACAATCCCCGTTCGGGTGATTAGCTATCACTGGGAAAACGAACATTATAACATGTCGGATTATGATTGGTTGGGTCTACAGGGCCAACCATACATATACGTGAATACTTGTGCGTTGTCTTGAATAAAGTGGCAATACATACTTTGAACAAAGGTGGTTCAACTATACATATGTTTTGGTGACTATTTGGGGATTTAAATGGTCATGCATGCTTTACAATTCTTGATTTTCTAAAAATCATACATACGTTTTGGAAGAACATTTAAGGATTTAAACGGTCATACCTACTTTACGGAACTTTGGTTCAACATTTATACTTAAAGTTATAAGAGAACAAGGTTGCATATGTTTTTTACCAAGACTATAACCGTTTTCAAAACATATGCATCACATCAACACATTTTCAAAAGTGTAACACACTACTATGCTTACTTGCTTACATTATTGTACATTAAGTGTCTTACAATGACAAACATAAAATAATAAATATAGCTCTGCAACTCTCCCTTAGCGTAAAAACATTTATTATATAAAGACGTTAATATATATAAAAAATGTAGAATCATTTCATAAGACATTGTGGGTTGCAACAATGGTCTACATTTATACCTCATAACATTGTAAGTTACACAATTTCTCATTTTATTTTCTTAAACATTGTGAGTTGCACAATGTCACACTAACCATCTTCGTATCGCAGACAATAATTAAACAATGTCTTTAAGAATATTTTTATGTATAACTTTATTACACTAATACTAGTATCCCGAAAGCCGTCATAATTTTGTTTACATGAAATTATGTATGAATCTAAGTATTACAAGTCTTGTATGGGCAGGACTTGTAATATAAGGATTGATATGACAATTGATATGTTAACAAAACCCGTTACAGTTCTGTTTACATGGAATTATGTATGAATCTAAGTATTACAAGTCCTTTTATGGGCGTGGAACATGTAATAGGATAGGAATGAATATGACATGCTAGTTGACTCGTTCATACAGACCTTTATCTTTTTTACTCTAACCGAGTACTCATTAACTATCTTGAACTCTATGTCGATCTCGCTCGATAGTTTTGCTCTTCGTCTCTGAAGACGAGTTTTAAACACTCGTTCCATACTTATTAGGACAAATGCATTATCCACCACCTTGAAGGTTATGTGAGTACGCGTATTGACATAAAAATTATTAAGTTGATGATTTATAATCTCGTTAATATTTACTGAGGATTGTGAGCCCTCTTCAATAAAATAAAATAAATTGCGTAAATCACCCGAATCATTAGTTTTATCAAGATTCATTATTTTACATAATTGGGACGCTTCTATATGCAAATAATAAATTATAAAATGAGTAGGCTTAATGTATCCGATATGATATGAGTAGCTAACTCGAATTCGAAAATCATCTGCAATCCTTTAAAAAATGTCTATAACACAATCGTGCCTTAACACTCAGCAGAATCTTAAGGCCTCACTTGAACTACTACCTTCCTTCTTAAGTTATTACTTTTGTCGTTACAAATCCTTACAATCACGAACTGTTTGTGGAGCTAACAGACTTGTTACACTCTTGAGCTAATGGACTTGGTTCAATCTCGAACTAACGAACTAGTACCATATTCCGCCGCCTATCACATAAGCTCTCTCGCGAGCTCCTCCCATTTGTTGAACTTTATACTGGGGATATTGTTTCTCGAAATATCATCACTCTCCACATCCCATCACCGTTTATTATAGTTATTGTTGTTATGGTTGTTGTTGTTGGGTCCTGGAGCGGTCCACTTGTACGAAGACTTAGTTCGCGATACATCCCAGCTGGTACAACTTTATCCAATAGGTAACGCAACCCCCCTTAAACCAGATGACCACCTATCGACTAAACAGGAAGAGTCGAACTATTCATTTCGGGCCACTAGTACAAAGACTTAGGTCACGATAATCCTCAGTACTCAGCCAAGTAAAGTCAATACTACATTCATAAGCCTCATTATGATGAATCAATCAAATAATACATATATTATAAACCGTGACTGCCACCACGTACATTTAAAACCTTATACAGACATACCCACGCGACTACACTTTCTCCTTCGATGCTATTAAAGACCCTTCTTCGTAATAACTCGTTTATATCATCATAAGACATGTAGTGTATTGTTTTTGAGATACCGATATTAATGGAATCAAATATCCTTGTCAAACCTAGCATACATTATTTTGTTAACTTGAGAAGTGTCTGAAACATGAATTTTGCTAAAAACAGTTATCAGCGACTTGTTTAGAACTGGTTTAATTAAATCTTAAATTTTTTCATAGATCACACAAACTGGATTAACACAAATTAAATCTCGGGACGAGATTTCTTTAAGGGGTAGGTACTGTAACAACTGGCAATTTTCAGAATTTTAAATGACTGATTTACCCTTTGACTTTTCAGGTCCGACTTGACTTTTCGGCTTTTGATCTTTTATTGTCACTTAAAAACGAATACCCTGCGTAACCCGTAATTTATCGTACATAATAAAATAATAAAATATTTCAATAATAACATATCTCTCATGTGCAAATTTATTTTTATTGTCTTATTTGACTTGAAAACGAAAATATATATGTTATTCCTAAGTTGACTTATAAAAACGACCCGCTAAATCGCGTTTTCACGACTCGGACTCTAAAGCCATTTGATGTAAAACGACATTCTGGACAACTTTTTAGTTTTGCCCGAGACCCGAAAACAAGCAAAAAATGACTAAAATACCCTCGCAAAATTTTAAAAACCAAAAGAACGCGTACCGACATGAAAATAATTAAATTACATTTAATTATCACCGTTATTAAATAAATATATTTAATAAAATATTTATCATTTTATTCATAAAACGTTTTCTAAAAACGCGAATATTCGGGTTAAAATTCATTTTTATTTTCGGACAAGGCATAACCGGGTTACCAAATAAATAACAAATATTTTCATAAATGTTATAAAAATATTTATGAAATACTATCAAGTAAATACTCATTTTCATAGGAAAAATAATTTGGAACGCAATGACGAAGGTTTCGTATTTTAAATCATCCGTTAAGTGGCCTAGACGAGACCCGAACCATAATTATATCAAAGTTACACTTTCGGTCCTTGTAGTTATATTTACACCTTCACCCCTTAAGTATTATATACTTTACACTTTGATTTGAAAATTTATATATATATATATATATATATATATATATATATATAAATTATATATATATATATATATAATAATATATATAAACACACAACACACATATATAAGTTATTTCATTTAGGGTTTCATTTATATAAACACACACACCCCACCATCTTATAAGTTTCCGGTGCCTCCCACCCTCTTCCGGCCAAGTTCAGGCCACCTCCGGCGAACCACCACCGACGCCATACACCACCACAAACTTCCCTCCGATTTACTTCCCAATACTACATCCACCTCATCATCGTCATCATCTCCAGCCACCGCTCCCCATGGCTGCCACCATATTGCAACCACATCACCTCCACCACACCCACCACTGATCCAGTCGTTACCCATCACCTCGTCACCACCCTCCTCCACGCCACTCCCACCGCCACCGCTACCCTTACGCCGCCATCATCATCTCCACAACATGTCACCCCACCGTAGATCCACCTCACCATCGTCATCCCCACCTCTACCCCGTCAGCCGATACCAACACCACCGCAACCACCATCTCCCAACCGCCATCACCATAAGGGCGAGTTTAGTTTTAATCGAACCACAAACAAGGGTGCGTTGGGTTCGACAAAAGCACCACCAAAGGTGCGTGTGGTTTTTTTAAAACCAACAAATGTGAAAGTGGTTTTGATAAAAAAAACCTCCCAAGTGTGCGTTTTGTTCTTCTTAAAAATCATCAGAGGGGGGTGTTTGTTTAGTCAAAACAGCACCAATGGTGCGTTTGGTTCTCTTAACACCACGAGGGGTGCGTTTGGATCTGAGTTTTGCACCTAGGGGTGTGTTTGGTTTAATAATAGCACCAAGGGTGTGTTTGTTTCGCGTTTAACAACCCAAGAGGGCGTTTGGTTTTTATGTTTATAACACAAATGAGTGGTTAGGTTATGTTCTAAGAGCTTAGGTGTGTTTGGGTTTAATTATAAACGTATAATGTTCGTTTGGTTTAGCAGTAAAACCACATAGGTGCGTTTGGCTTAACAGAAACTATAAGGGAACATTTGGGTAAGCAGGAAGACCATAAGAGGTGTGTTTGGGTGAGCACGGAAATAGTAAGAGGTATGTTTAGGTGAGCAGAAATACCATTAGGGTGTGTTTGGTTTAAATGAATCGACAAATAAATATATCGTAAGATTTATAAATATCAAAGTGGATATAATGGTGGTTAAATGGTTAAATAAATGTGAAAAAACGATTGATTGAAAAAGAAAAAAGTACTGAGTTTTGTAAAAATGAGAAACGTCTTGCAAACGAATAGGACATGCCGAAATTTCTATAAATTACTATACTAAGTAATTTTCACTATAATTCTATTATTATAGAAATCCGTCAAGGAAACAAAATACTAAATTATAAAATAAGATTTTATAATATTTCCGACTAGAAGATAAAAGTATAACTTTTATAAAAGCTTTGAAAACGTCGTTTACATGATTCGTAACTTTAAAACGTGCGTTTACTTTTATACGAGAACTGTTATTAATTAAATTGGTGATTTTCGAACACGTGTCGAAATGTGTGTTTTAATTATTATTCTTTCGTCTCTTATATAGTACTTTCTTTATATATAATACATGTCGTGTATTATATACATTTTGAATTATTCTTTCGGTTGTTTGCCTTTGTTATATAATTCACGTTATGAATTATATACTGGTTCAATTTTTCATATGTAATATATACGGAATATATTACATACTTTGTGTTTACTTTCGATTTATTTTATTACCAACCACCAAACTATTACAACTTAAAAATCTAAATCTTTTATCAACGTGTCGCGTTGATGTGACTATCCATCGGAAAACCCAAATACATTATCCTAGGCTAGTGGGACTTAGCCGTTAAGATAAACCGTAACTTCTTGGTCGAGCCGTTCTGGTTTCCGTTTGTGCTGTGCTTAATATGTGCATTTCTGCCAATCGTTCTACACAACATCTAGTGAGTTTTATACCCCAATTTTTACTTGTTTTACATATATTTTGGGTGAGAACAAGCTTTTTGCAAAAGCATTTACATTCTGATTACAAATTGGGTTTACATACTCATTTGTTATATCAATTTTAAAGAAATCAACGAGATTACTTTTCGAATGACATGTTTAGAGGTCGTTCTCTTGTATATAGCGCTGTGTATTATGAAATAACGGCCCCGGACACATTTCTGTTACGACATAATTTTGGGGGTGTTATAGTACTGCTTATGGTATTTCCCACTGGTGGTTTAAGCGTAAAGAATTCTATATCAAAAGATACAATGCACCCTCTAATCGCAGTAAAGTCAGATCCCACATGCGGATTCTTAGTGTAGTCAGTTTCAAGACTCTTGAAAGATACGGGTATGCCTACTTAAAAGAGATTGTTCTTCGCAGAGCTGACTACAAGGAATACAAGATCTCAAAAGCTGACTTCAAAAATCAGGATCCTAATGATTTTGAAGACCTATACCTGCTTCATCTTCAAGTTCACCTCAATCATTTATCTGGTGCCGACAAAGTTTATCTCTTCAACGCAGTTAACCTGTGGATAAGGAACATCGTCATCAGAAAACGTGTGGAAGATCTGCAGCTCGGGATTGAAAGTTATCAAACAAAACTCAATCTCACTCAACCAGATTGGGATGCATTAGACTTTCTGTTCAAAGAAGATTATACCATAGTCAGCAAGCCGAGGGCGGTAATCTACAAAGATAGAAATGATCTGAAGAAGATGATGCGAGAGACTGAGGTGCACAAGTTCAGTGATGGCACGTTGAATAGGATTCTGGATAAGCTGGATCACATGGTTAAAGACTTCAAGCTGTTCAAGTACAATCCGGGCATGACAACACGAATTTGGTCTGAGGACGATAGAAGGAGGAGTAAGGATTTTATGGAGGTGATCGAGAGAAGACTCAAGATTCAGAGAATTTTCAGGAGTCTCGAAAGCTTTGTTGGTGGAAGGCTAAGAGATGTTGACTACAGACTTATCCAAAGAACGGAATGATTTCATCCTTTCGATACTCAGGTCAATATTATCTTATTGTGTATAATATATCTTGTACATTATTATAAGTATGTAGTGTATCTTTAAGTGTTCAGTGTCATTGTATAAATGTTTCATGAGTTTTTCGTTAAACTTAAAATCTTTCAAAATTATTATACTTGACACTCACACGTACCCTCATAGATTAAGGGGAAGCATTAATATGTTCCCCATTCGGCTTGTGAATAATCAACACATTTTTTCCTAGTTTTCTAACATATTTGAATCAATTGATATCTAAAATATCAAAGGGTTTGAAATTTTTAATAAGGGGAGAAACTGTGATTTAAATATGAAAACTGATAAAAAATGTGACTTTGTGGACTTATATGTATAATCCACCCTCCTTGTGCTAAACATTTTTCGTTTAGTCGATGCACATGTTGAGGGGGAGCATTTCTGAAAATTCAAAAACAATCAAGGTACTAAAAGCTTTGATATTTATATCACAAGTACCTGATTGAGTTTTTTAATTGGTTTTATGGCAAGGTGAACTGTACCAAAAAGACCGACCATGTATTTAAATTTTATCGGAGTTATAAGGTTGGTAAGGTTAGGTATTAGTTCCCATGATCCAGCTAGAACAGGAGGGATCTACCCAGGGACAATCCACTAGTTAGTGTAGAAGTCCTTAGGTATGACATAAAAAAGGAGTAAATGTGAGAATAAGGGAATAGTGCCGACTGAGATGGAGCTAGAACTAGAACAAACCCAACAAGGTTCTAGTCATGAAGTCTCGGTAAGCACTGAAGGGGTTGAAGAATGAAAAAGAAATGTAAGGATAAAGGGTGTAAAGAAAGAAGCCCTCCATACACTTAGGCAGAAACCGGGTCAATACATCTGCTGTCAGAATCACAATGATGATTGCTGACATTGAAGACTGACATCATAGACCTAGTGATGCAATGCACAACCCTCTCTAGCCACTCAGAATCTCTCAAAAGATTTCTGTTTCATTTCTCACGGAGACTAAACACGTTATCTATTGACTTTCTCACTCCGAGTTAGTTGATATTGAAAAGGTGGCAGTCCGCTCCAGCCTCCGATCACTAAAACCAAAACGCACAATTGAGTCTAGAGCCAAGAGATCATCAATTAATCTCATTAGGACACTATTCCATCTTACTTGTTCTTCACACAATATGAAAACAAGGATTATCATAAGAGTCCTACGCTATGGTTTTACCAGAACATCCGAGTGATACTTATGTATTCACAATGAAGATGGAAATCCTGCTTGAGCTAACATCAAACAAGCTCATGGTAGGTGACTTGTGAGATCCTTAATGGGTCAAACTTGTGACACTAGATATCGAATCGGTCCAGATTATGAATTGAAGATTGATGAATTTGTATAAAAGCTTAACACTCTCGATGTGTCACAGAAACACTTTCGCAAGTGACACGTCGATTGATTTTCAAATTAATTTTCCCCTTCAATTGGTAAGATAATAACTAACTGATTCACTCTTATGTTGTTGTCTGCTTTAAGATGTTTCGATTAAGAGAACATGCAAGTAAGGCGATTATGATGTTTATACATTAGAAGATCCGACACTTATACTGGAAATCCTGTCAAGGAGATTCTTCTTAAGATTGAATCTACCTGATCACAGGTCGGTCCTCACAGGATCTGGAGGTTAATCCAACCAGACTCGGGTGAATGACAAAGCCATATTCGTCCAAAAGCTTTATTGCTAACTGTTTTATTACAGGTTCAAGTAAAGATGGAGATGGAGATACCTCGTTCTAGTGGAGTCAATTTCATAACAGCATGCTCATACTCGACCGACACATCTAAAGACTTCATGAAAGCACAAGTATATGTTTCAAAGCTTTCGCAACTCTGATATCAAAGTCCTCTTGAAGTGATCAAGTATTAAAGCTTTTACTATCAAGAAAGGTATGAGCATGCTAGTCTAGTTGTCACAAGCACAAGATGGTGAAAAGACCACAAGATGATGATTAGAGATTACTTTTGGCTGATGATCTCAAAGAAGCTCAAGATCACATATCAAGCACACACACAAGCCACAAGATAAAGTTCACTACTTCAAAGTACAAGATATCACATAAAGAATCAAAGACTACGAGCTGAACACAAGATCAATCAGAAGATTGTTGAGCTTAAGTTAGTATTTTCTGGGGTGACCTCCCTTTGGGGGAGATTGTTAGATATAGAAAAAGACTCGGTCACCCCGTGTATTTTTCCGTTTATTGTAGCTCGTAGTTAATCGTTAATGTATAACATTCGGTAATGGGCCGGGTATTAAACCCAACGTGTAAGCCTACTCCAAAGGCCCTTTGGCCAGTTTGTAACACACTATATAAGCCTCTTCCATGCCATGGAAGAGGTGGTTAGTCATTTCATTATACAAGTCACACTTTCTCTTACTAGAAAGATTTTCTCTCCCACTTTCTCTCTCTAAAGATTCGGTTAACCCTAGTTATCTCATTGTGTTATGATTTCCAATATCCTACATAGCAGTTTGTCAGCTTATGAATATTTTAATCAAACAGGTGAACCGCGGTTTGCTCACCGCAGTTTGGTCAAATTATACCTTTTATATTTTGTAACAACCCGAGTTTTACGACGCGTAAGACGATCGCGAATTTGACGTCATAATTATTATATTATAAATTCGTGTAAACGAACATCGACATTTAAAATTTTATCTGTCATGAATAATTATTTTCGTATTTTATAGCAAACGGAATTTAGAAAATTTCATTTTTGACATTTCGTGAGTCAATGTTTGACCACACGACCGTTAAGCGTTTTGAGTATCGTAGAAATTTCGACGCGCTTCGTTATTATTTTATGATGACAATTTGTAATTTATCGTCCTCGTCCCGAGTTAGTCGAAACTGAGTCAAAACTTTATTTTGACATGAGTTAACATTTTTATTTAATGTTTTAAACCAAAGTAAGTGTGACGGAAATAAATTTAGTCACGGAAGTATAATCTCGAGTTTTGGCCGACTTTAATAACAAAGCGAATGACTTTGTACTAAAAATAAAAGGACTTAAAGGATGGAGGGACTAAAAGTGTCAAGTGATCAAACTTGTTTTCTATATAAAGCAACACATACACATTATAATTCTCTTTACAAAAATGTTTCTCTTGTCCTCTCCTCCTACACCCACGACCGGCCACACCCTTAAGCTACCTAAACACTTGATTTTTTCGACATGCATTATAATCAAGTTACAAAATGATAATCCTCGTGTAAAGGCATAAGTTTCCATATAATAAAATCCTACATGCAATGGGTTTTGAAGAAATTTATTTTTGGGTTTAATCCAAGTGTTTTGATTGAAAAGGGTGTTGTACAAGAGTTGGATTAGTGCTATTTCGAAGTGAGTTTTGTTAAAAAAATGTTCGGTTTTTTTTGTTTTGGTTCGAGCCGCGACAAACAACAAAGGGAAACAAGACGAAACCCAATCGTGTCCGATTTAGCTTGATAAAGCTTTGTAAGTATTTTAATTACTAGTATTGTATTTATTTTCGTGATTCGATTGATTATCGATAGTTTCATGTGATGAAATCTGATGGATCTTGCGTCGTCTAGTTAGATTTTGTTGTTGGTTGATTGAGCGAGTTGAATATTGTTTATAGACCATTTTAGATGTGTCGAGAACGGAATTTTTGGTCAAAAATAGATTTTTGGCGCGTTTGGTAAAGCTCAAATCTAAGCAGAAACTTTGACACGGAAAACAAGGCACGAGATTTTGTGAAATCTGATTCTGGGTTAGAAAATATGGTAGAGGGTATTTTTACGAGCGTTTCGGTAATTCGAACGCTCGTAACTCCTAATAACGAAGAAGTTACGATGAAAACAAGATTTGAAAACTTAAAAACTTTCCAAACAACTATTATAGTTACTTAAGTGCTGACAGAATTTTAAACGTCCGTTTTGAGCACTTTCGATTCTCCGCGAAGCACGAAAAGTTGCTCGAATGGACGTTTTACTTTGCTCACAGAGGCTTGTTAGTTTTAAAATCGAGCAGTAACGGGTCAAAACCCAAAGTCAAATTCTGCGTTTTTATTAAAAATTATCACAAGTTCCTGCAGAAATTTGCAGGGGCATTTTGGACATTTTATGTCGCGGTTCGGGTCTCGGCTAAAACTAAAAAGTTGTCCGGAATGTCGTTTTGCATAAAATCACTTTATAGTCCGAGTCGTGAAAAGGTGATAGGATAATGGGGTCAGATCCAAAAATATATAATTTATGATTATATATATATAAATATATATATATATATATATATATCTATATATATATATATATATATATAATATATATATATATATATATATATACACCACACACCCAAAGTCCAAGTCAATCAAAGTCCAACGTAAACTTTTGAAATTCAAACGGGTTGATACTAGACTTGTCGGATGTTATAAAAATAATAAACGCCACTATTATTACAAGTATAATAATTTAGACTTAACGATTGTTATGAGCGAAGAAGATTATAAAAATAGAAAGTTTTCGATTTAGTGATGTATAATATAAATGGAAGAATGATCATAACTCAATTACGTGACGTTTAGGATCTAGGACGCGCAAGTGGATTTCTCATCACATGTGTATGTATATCTATATAGTTTTAATAGTTCCGGTGTACGCACTATTCGATCGTACTTTATTGTATAGTAATCGAGCGACATAAATTATAGGTCGCGGTTGAGCTCGTTGTCGAGTAGTTCGTGATTGTTTCGGTTATTTGATCTTTGGCTTCGACCAAGGTGAGTTCATAGCCTCGTTTTTGAACTATTTTAAATGTTTTTAACCCGCGAGGGGGATACTTGTTGTTTTATGAAAATGAGAACGCAATATGTTTTGATACTTAATATGATTTCATTACTATTAAGTATATGCCTTTTACTGTGTGACCGTTACTTGCCTAGTAGTAGGTAAACGCTAATGCATTAAATAGATCTATTGGGTTTGACAACCCTGTCCGAGGTTTGAATCAGTTGGTGAGCACCCTGTAACGGACATTTTGTGGTTAGTATTAGGGGAAGTGGCATACTTCCCGGACATTATTTTGTCCTACAGGATGAATGTGTTAAGTTTCGGTGCACGGGCTCATTTAGTTGGAAATCGTTATGTGACTTGCCATATAAGCAATGTTATACGCTTTGTTGAACCAAATACGCGTTCTAATTGTTAGTTGTAAACTCTATGAATCCACTCAATGTTTTGTTGACGTTTTTAAGCATGTATCTCAGGTTAGGTGTTGCTGATGGCTCGGATGGGACGGAACGCGGATATCAAGGACGGTGTCTCGGTGAAGTAGTGTCATAAATTAAATGTTTTTAGAAACCTAGTTGTGTTGTGACTTTTCGAATTAAATTTCTATGTTGGTATTGGGACCTATGTAACTCTGATTCTTTTCAAACGAAATAAATGAAATTTATTTAACAAACATCTCTTTTATTGTTGTTTGTTATGACTTGTGTGATTGTATCGTGATGTAGCACCCCAAATGTTGTATTCCGCTGCGTATCGTATTTTGGGGGTGTTACAGAATGGTATCCAGAGCACTGGTTATAGCGAACTAGGTCTTTTTCAACGCCTGGACTATAACTGTTTTCGAAAAATTTTACGAGTCGTTCACCGTTGTCCGATATCCGCGCGCGCATCGTTCCCGATCCCTTATGTGGTATATTTGATTGCATATTATGTGCGTAACAAGTGGGTGACACTTGGTATAAGTAATAATTATATACGTGTATATATATATACGGCATCCGTTCTATGGTGTACGATTATATATATCTTGATATTCGCTTCTTGCGAAGAGTTTAATTTCTTTAAACATTTCGATGCGATATGATAAAATCATTTTGATACATGATGAAAACATCGTTGTTATATGATTATCTTCGAAACTTTTTCGCGACTTTACTTTTCATCTTTTGATGATGTTGATTCGTCGTAGTTTGTCGATCCCATTGGGTGATTTATTGTTCGACTCCGAGTTCGAATATTTTCCCATTGCTTTTGAATCGCATATGTTGTTTCCTAACCTATTGTTTTGAAACTTTCCAGTTGATGGGAGTGTGACTTTCATATGTAATCCCATGAACCCTCATTGGTTTGGAAAATGACTATTAACTTATCCCCGCGTAACGTGTCGTTTGAAAACGGCTATTTTTGGAACTTTCGAATAAAGTTGGCATTGTGTTCCAATTCTCTCGTATCGACCTCTACTTAGTAATTCATGAAATGTTTGATTATGGAAATCTATGAGTTTTTGTATTTGAAAGAGTGTTAAATAATTAGGAATGGCTTTGTATAGGGATTTGGAGAAATTAAGATGGTGTTTGGTTGGATTTTGAAATGGATTTTTAGGGTGGCTTGTAACCAGCAGGTTATGGGGTTGATCATGAATTATTTTTGGTCTATGAGGACCTAGGAAATTTGACTAGGAGGTAGATAAGCATCTTAGGTACATGTAGGAATTTGGATGGAGTCATATCGACGCCCGACGAATGAGATATCGCCGAAATGGCAAAACTAGTCAAAAATTGAGACCAGAATTTGAATGAGTAATAAGTTCAAAAACTTATATAGCAACACCTAGATATGTAAAACTGTAACAAACTTAGATTTAAGTGGTCGTTTCGGCTTTTGCGGACGCACAATTTAGGAGATACACTCAGTTTAGTGGAGCAATGAAATTTTGAAAAATGACGGCTTTGATAAATAGGGGTAAAATGGTAATTTCACCCTGGTTCTGAAACTTTTTGGGCAATGGGCCCTACGTTTCTGGTAAATGGATTTGAAATGCTTTCCGTCTGCGAAAACCTCATGTTCTTATCGTCCACGGATTAAGAATTAGGAGGGTTACAAGATTTAGGTTTATTCAAAGATTTAACTAATCAAGAAGCTAAGGCTTATTGGTATGAGGTCATTCTTGCCTCAAAGTTTTATCTCATCACCGGTGTAGTGATTGTGTATTCTTTAGCCATTGTTTGGATTTAGAACTCTAGGAGAGTTAATGTATATGTTGTCCACTTAAGTAGTGCTTGAAGGTCGTGGTTACTTCAAGACATTTGACTTATTGAGAGATTGATTTAACCTCGAGTGTTGGGTGACTTCAATTGGCGAATCTTTCGCATATGTATGTTACTTGCTTGCATTGTCCATGAATGGGTATTATTTTTGGTACTTGCTGTGACCGTTGACCGAACTGTATTAAATGAGGATTTGTGGATTGATAATTTTAAAAATTGTGGAATTGCAATAATGAATTTGTGTGTTAGACAAATGTCGTTGCACGAATTGTACTGATTTTGTTGTATAAACTGTTTGTGTAAACAATGGAAAAATGTGTTTTCAAATTTCATAAACTGACCCTATGGTGTCAAATAAATTTTCTAACGAATTTGTGTGTTGAACGAATGTCGTTGCGCGAATTATACTGATTTTGTTGTAGAAACTGTTTGTGTAAACAATAATAAACGTGTTTTCAAATTTTATAAACTGACCTTGTGGTGTCAAATAAAATCTTTTTTTCAAAATTTTTTTTTAATAAAATAAAATAAAATATTTTTATTTTAAATAATAAGAATGGAAGGTGATGCTATTTTCTCTTCTTTCTTTTTGAAACAATCATGTTTTATTTTTACTTTAAAATTTTTATTTTTAACAAGGAAATAAGTTACGCGTGTAGCGTATAGAAAAGAAACGTTTTGACGAGGATGGACATGATGTCGTTTGTAACCTCAATTATGCATAACTTGATCAACTATGCATAATTTAGGAAGAACCACGCTATGTCGGGTAAATCGTCACCCTTAAAATGCTTGATAATTGGGATAAATATTTGGGTAAAGCTTTCGAAAGGAGAAAATATTTTTACCCCATCTACGGATTCTTATGCAAGTAACCCTACTCCTATTGACTGCAAGGAGAGAGTCTCATGCGAGTCATTATGACCGAGTCATCTCGAAGGGGAAATACATACGGTATGGTTTGGAACGAGTGTGTCTAGAAAGGAGTGAAGCCTAGTTCGTGGTAATGTAGATTGACGGTTGCTATGGAGACGTGCCAAGACCAAGTGTAGTCGGTGTGCTAGTGAGAAATGGTAGATTTGAGCTATCAAGGGTGTAAACCAGATACCGACACTGAGAATGGATCTTCTTAAAGATGTAAAGATTCCTAAGGTGGGTGGAAGCTAAGATGGTTAGTCCCGAGGTTGAAAGTGAGAAATGGAGAAGACTTCTCCTACATTAGATGCGTGTTGCCTTTGATGTATCAATTGATGGCCGTGAAGAAGACTTCTTTCCCCGAAATGAAAAGTAGTGGTAGTAGAGTTGTAAATATACCTGAAATCGCCGAGGATCAAAATAAGGCACTAAGCGACTCCTGACTTAAGGTTAGATATAGTGGTCCTTACTCCTTGATGTGACGATTCAGTGTGCGTATATGAGAGCGAAAAGATTGGAGACTCTAGCCGAAGGGTGACATCCGTTCCCATCCTGGAGGAACAATCAAAGTAGCTAACGCCTTAAGTCGGACGGTATTGAATTAGGAATGTTCGTAATTATCTCAGCTTGATTTAATTGAGTCATCTAAGAATTTGATGCTGTGTGTTA